>JAVQJL010101669.1:0-57981 GCA_036024295.1 Nannoperca obscura
TATTTCTTTAAAGTTAAGACTAGTTTAAAGTCATCTTCATTGAAAAGTACAGTGCTTTTCCTTCAAAAATAAGGACATTTCAATGTGACCCCAAACTTTTGAACGGTAGTGTATATAAAGAGATATACAAGATATATCTCTTAATATCCTTAGATTTATCCAGGGAGCCCTTGGAAGGGTCCTGACCGCTGGGTTGGGAGCCAGTGTTAATTCAAAAAAACCAAAGCATTAAACTGTGTTATTTTGTTTAAATATTTAAACCACATTAAGATATACATATCCCCCACCCCTCTTGTCTTTTTATGCCTGCACTGCTGTCTCTGATCAAACACAACCAGGTCCAGACTTGTCAGGATACACTCTCTGTCTTTCTGCTCCACTAAGCAAACCATACAGCTCTACTACCCAGACAGACAGACAAACAGAATTTTAGAGTCTGACCGTGTCTTACCTTGTCCCTGCACCGCTTTCTGTATGCAGAGTGCGGAGGCAGAGTGTTTATCTCGCTCGCTGGTGAAATGTTTGTGTAACTGAACGCTACGCTGATCGAGTTCAAATCACGGAAGGATAATTAAAACATGTTGATCCCTTCAGTCATGGGAAAGGGGCAGATTTATTAATGATACACTTACCACAGCCCCGTGGACTGCGTGCACAGCTGAGAGATGGTAATATTGCATGAAATCGTTGGTTAGATTGTAATTTACCTGCAGGCCCGTGCCAGTGTGAGTGGTCTTTCATGTAAATGAATTTGTCTAGAGAATGAGAGAAATGAGAGACAGAGGGAGGTAGTGGGAGATGGAATTAATAGCTTCAGGTCATGGGGATAATGATTTCTTCATGGACCCAGCCAGAGTCAAATGGTCCAGGCATCTCGTTTGGTTTTTTGAAAGGAGGAATGAATGTAAGGGTGAACATTACATTGAACAGGGGCATTTAGTGAATATGTAAACGCATTTGGTTTTATGACAGGGTCTACATGCCAACAACGCTTCCAAATGACCCACTTTGTATTCACGCAATGCAAATTTGCCACGGCATCGTTAGATCTCGTTGATTGAGCGGTGCTGCCATATGTTGAACAAGAGAACATATAATTTGCTCATGATATCAAAATGTTGTGACATGTAGGGTTGAAAAAAATGTTTTACACAAGTCTGACCCAGCTTACTTAGTCAAGTTCAGCCCGGTCAAACACATATCCAAGCCGTTTATCCCATTCCAGTCGATTTCAGGCATAACTCCAAACTTCCAAGTCACCCGGAACTGACATACCCCTCTAGCGTTAACTGGGAACCCACACACACTAAGGTGCAGGTGTGTTATTCCACCTATGCTCATTCACATCTGAATGGGGGTGGTCGCGTCAAATGCTGCTGGTCAATCTCTTTGCACGTCTTTTGTGAAGAGGGCAAGTCTGACAGAGTAAACCGGCATGGACACGTGAACATAAAGGGCGTACCTCACACCCCCACTGCCCCATGCTGAAAGGACCCAGTGGGGGTTTTAGCAGGAGGGAGAGAGATGGGACAAGGAAAGAGGGCCCAGGCCAGGGCCTAATGGTGGGAACAGTGCGGAGGTGAAGCCATCTTTTTGTTTGCTGTGGATAAAGGAGGCTTTTGAGAGGCAGCGTGTGTTTTTGTTCCAAGGAGGGCCATCGAAGCTGCAGGCCATGCTTGTCCTGGGTTGTGTTGTTGGGAGGGGGCAGGAGTGTGGACACAGGCAGAAGACAGAGTTACTTGCTCCAGGGAAAGAAATATGCTACTGCGAGGGTGTTGGAACGAGGACAACATATCATCTGTCTATGAAGAAAAAAAAGAAGGAGGGGGGAAAGAGAGGGTAAGACAGGGCTATACAAAGAGACAGATGGACAGGGGGTAGAAAGTGAGACAGAGAAAGAAGGAAAGAGAGTGAAGGAGAGGCGTGAAGGTGCTTTATGGGGTTCTTAGTGGCTCATGTATCCAAGCTGCTGTCATTTCAGGTCATCCATTGTGCTGTGTGCAGCTGTACACACCTGACTTTCACTCAAAATACTCCAATATAAATTTTTGGAATCATCCAAATAACTGGCTTTGATTTTTGGACCCAGGCTGCCAATTAAACTGGGACAAGCGACTCTACCTCCCTGTGACAATGACCGATTGTTCAAGATGACGGAGAGACAGCTTCAGGCAGCCAGCAGTGAACTCTCGCTGCTCCCTGACCTGTCTGACCTTTCCAACAGTTCAACTTCCACAGACAAGAAATGATTGATCTGCCTTTAGGGCCCTTAAACTGCTCCTTGTCTCCTCTGCTGACAGTGAACAGAAATGTGTGATTGCTACACCGAAACGTGATCTTTATAGAAAATTTTAAATAAGAACATGCATTCTCACCAATCGAGCCAGCATATCAGCTTACGTAGCATTACACCTCAAGGCCCAGAAATGGCTTCACAAATCCTTGTCAGTTTTTTAGTACATTCAACCCCAAAACATGCATTTATTTACTTACTTGGCATCTGAGGGAAGTGATGCTCTGGTTTTATACTGAAATGCTGCATGGCAGGACAAAACTTTTGTTGGAGGATAAACACTGTACTACCATTTTAGTTTTCAGCCAGGTTCTTTACTTCGTGCATGCACATTAATAATTATTCTAAAATTTTAGTTTTTATATATTTTTTAAAGTGTCCTATGGTCATGTGAAACCAATACAAGATTTGACTGTTAAAAAAAAATGTCACTATACTTTACCATGTATCTCCAAATGTATTGATTTCAGATTTTCAGGTATTTTAAAGGATGCAGTGTTTCTTCATGGGTTAAGAAAAATCTTGTTACTTCTTAAATTAAGTAAACCATTTAAAAACTCTCTGGATTATGAAATGAATGGTAAAATGCACAGAACAGCTTGTTTGACGAATCAACTGACGAATGGATAAACCGGTTTCATGTGTAATTACGTGTTCTACACTGCAATTACATGACATTGCATTACAGGAACAAGCAGAAAAAGCCTTTACAGGTGTAAGGTGTCACTTTTTGCTGTTAAGTCACTAAAATGACCCCAGGTGACTTCTCTCTGGTCTTTTAGCCTTTCAGTTCATTGTCAGACATAATCTCCTAAAACGTCCATTGAGGTGTGAGGGAGAGTTTTTGTCTGTAGAGCAGATTGTAATTGATGGGATCAGGTGACATTTCAAACTGGCAAAGAGAGTACGGATTTCTTCATGGGATGCACAGAAATGGAATTAAGTGACGAGTGGATGTTAAGATTGCTGCTCTTTTGGTGCACTGCAATACGATGTTTGCCATAGTAGAATTAAAAAAAACTGAAAAACTACAAATATGAGCCATACCTTAAATTTTTCCTTATATGTACCTTAAATCTGCTTTTTGACCACAAAAAAACCCCAGGAAACTGTTTACGTCTAAGCTAACATTTTGTGGACTGAGAAATGTGTTGTAATATAGTGCAAAACTGTACGCATGCATATTTGTTCCAGGACAACATCACTTTCACTAAATGTCTACTGATAAAATACCCAATAACTGACACAATTAGGCAAAAATTGTTCTCTATGCTGGAATGTAAGTAAACACTATGCAAACGATTTGTATACTTCTACTGATAAAAATGTCCCATTCAACAAAAAAATTCCTTTTCAATTGAACAAGCAAAGTAATTTCATATTTTGTGAATCCCATAAAAAACTTCAACAGAAAAAAGACATATATGAGATGATTTTGTCAAAGTACTTGCTTTAAAAAATGACCTGCCAAATACAAGTAGCGATCACCAGAGTGAGAATTAGCAACGCTAATTAGTCTACAATGTGTTTTCTGCATTTTACATGGCAGTATATCTCAGTTTGATATATTGTTACATGGCCAGTTAGCATCTCATAATGCTCAGTCAGCCACAGAACTCGGGGTCAGAGGTCATGTTCGCTTTAGTCCAAGAGGGAATGAGACAGAGGCAGAGGCTGCACAGCAAAAAGGAATGGAAATAGACTATTACATGACTCGTTTTATTATGATGCATCAAAGATACTAGGAACTTCTGCTATTATTATTATTATTATAAATAACACTCAATTCAGGCAAATGTAATAAATGGCATATATTATCTCACCACGTCAGTGTGTGAGAAACATCACAGTGTCTAGATAACCTGTAGATTAAACACTGACTTCCTCAAACCATTCCTTATCTTGCATTAGATTCTATCTTCACACAGGTACTCTGTAAATGTTCCTTGAAAAGACATTACAATGCACACAGTCATCTGTAAAAGGCAAATGGACTCTAATAATAGCCTTTATCTGAGCACTAATTGCCATAATCCATAAATCATCCTCAAAGATTACATCACCTAAGGGCTGTCAAGTATCATAGCTGCATGATAAAGCATTAGAATCGGTTAATCACTTCTGACAAAGTATATAAAATGACTGAATGAGTTTTCTTTAAAAGAAGCTTTGTTTGGATAAGCTAGGACATGCAGTGAGTGAGGAAACAGGCCATGTATACTGGAGCATCCGAGCTAGAGAAGTGTGTGTGAGTGAGTGAGTGAGTGAGTGAGTGTGTGTGTGTGTGTGTGTGTGTGTGTGTGTGTGTGTGTGTGTGTATGTGTGCGTGTGTGTGTAGTCCATTGCACTGCTCATTTGGCACTGGTAAAAGGAGCTACACAGTAAAAACATTACAATCACACTATTGCACGATAGTCATGATTTCACACCATCAGCACTCGTACCGACCAGGACCCCTCCATTAGCCTGCCCGTGTGTTTACATTCCAGGGGTCTGTTCACAAATGATTTGAATGTATTTCCTTCTGACTACTGTTATTTATCACATGCAAAATGGGCTGGGACACATTGATGTATGCTATCAGTGGTGACAATGATAACCAGGACAATAATTACACAAAGCCCGGCTCATCCATCACCGTCACTTATCACTTAAACAATCAGGCGTTAAAGGGAAAGAGGGGTGGAGAGGAAAGGAAGGATCCTGGACTGGGAGTCTCTGTTCTGTATATCAGTCAAAGACGATCCAGTTTGGCTGCCCTTATAAACACGGTGTCATCTGTGTCGCTGGAGTCACTTGAGACAAAGGACAAACAATAGCTTCCACATTTGATATATGATTCATTGTTGAGAAAACAACTTCACCACGAGGTCCAAAGCTGCTTTGGACCTGCGGATCATATCACATGATATTAGTTTGCCCTGTAGTGGAACAAACACTTAAAGGACTTGCCATCCATGTTGGTTCAAAGTTCATTCTTGCCCTTGGATACAGCAGTTGAGAAAAAAAATCTAAACTCTTTATAAAATACAAAATACAAATTAAAAGAATGACTTAGATTAAAGTCTTAGATTTTAAACAAACATGGACAAGTCTTTAAAGTAAACATCTCCTTAAACTCAGTCAAAATATGAATATTACAGTTCCACTTGGCACAACCCTATCTGCTGATGAAGATCATGTGATATGACTGAAAGCTCCAACAGCTACTAAATGGACCTAGTGTTGAGACACTCTAAGGTATACTTTGAACCTCATATTGTTAATTAATATTTGTTGCAAAAAATAACCCTTAAAGTTTTCTTCTTTTTTTTGGTACAAAACTGTGCCAGATTTCTTCTACATGAACAAATATGGCAAGATATCACATACAATAAAAATAAATATAATTTGATATACTATAAATAAGTGATTGCACAACATATACAGAAAGAAATGGCAGATTCATGCAGATGTTTTGCATGAGACAAAGTACCGGATGGCCACAACATGTCTGGGCTGCGCTGACAGTGAACTTGAATGCTGAAACCCCTGGAAGAAAGGAGTACACCGGAGACTGAAGGATGGCTTGAACGACAGAAAGAGGGAGCCTCCCCAGTAGCAAGAGGTCAGATGTTATGTAAATACTAAGACAGCCCCTTTGGGTTGGCTCGGTGCGCTCTCGGGTAATGAGGTTTAAACCTCCTGGGACTCATAACCTCTGAACTCTGAACCTACAATGTCTTGGCCAGTGAGGGGAAAAGAGGCATTCCACTAGAGAAGACACACCCACATTCCTATGGTGGAGGGGAGATACAAGGAGAATCTGACCTTTAACCCAATGTTGTGTACTGTGATCCTCAAAATCTTTAGTTTAGCAGATCTTAAACAGTATAATGTGCAGTGCCTATATGACCTGTTTGTAAAAGTGTGGTGAAAAACTACAGAAGAGGAGGAGTGAAGAGCAAACATCTGCTGCATGCAAGCGCCAAATGAAAAGCACTTTACTCCAGTGTTTCATTCCCTTGTTTATTGCAGCAGGATTGTGAATAAGTTTCCTTTGAACATGATGGATCATTAAAGTAATGGTGTACCGTGGTTTTGTTCTCTTTTTTTGCTTAGATGTTTCTTCTTTTTAATACAAATTTCTATCTGTGTCTGCGTCTCTCCTGAGAGCTGCCATTGCTCTACTTACCAGGAAATACTTTCTAGATATGCAAATTTATAGTCATGAGAGGGAGCAAAAAAAGTGTGTGCATGCGTGTGTGCTGACAAAGATGGGGAGAGAGGAATGCATGGTTGGATGTCTTGTAGCACGAGCAAAGTAGGAGCATTTAATTAACTCATAGCAGCACATGCCGCGTGTCTCTGGGTTCATGTGCACATACTGTACGTGTGGATGTGTCTATGTGTGTCTATTTATGCACGCACTCTCGTACTGTACCTACATGGATCCTTGGGACCGCATGTCATTGTGTGTATGGTACTCTGTGTACTGTTAATATTTCAGTGTAAAGGAATAGTTCAACATTTTGGAAGGTATTTGCTTTTTTTCTAAGATGTGAAGATTGATCCCACCCTCATGTCTGTCTTTCAATATTAAGCTACAACCAGGAAACACTAGCCCGGCTCTGTCCAAAGGCAACAGAATCTTCCCACCAACACCTCTAAAGCTCACTAATTAACACATCATAATATTTTTCTTTAAAAAGTGTAAAAAAGACACATTGTTGTTTTACAGGATGGGCCAGACTATTTGTTAGCCAGACGCAGTGACTTCTGATGGTTGCCTGGCTAAGAAATACGTTTTTGTACAGATTGAAGAAAGAGATACAAAGTAATAAGTAGTGAGCTTAAGTAGTGAGCTTGAGAGGTGCTGATAAATGCATTTTGTTAGCTTCAGATAGAGCCAGGCTAGATATTTCCACTTGCTTTGGCTGCTCGCTGTAACTTCATATTTTCCGTAAAGTCATTGTAGTTGTACCATTCTTCTCATCTAACTTAAATGATAATCAGAATATTTATTTATATTTTGTTGTTGAAAATACAAATATTAGCTGTGAGCTTTATGCATTTATCACAGTGTTTTGTTGGTGTGAGTCTCTAAGTCATATACCAAACTTTAACCATTAAACTTGAAGAAACACATTATAAAATAATTAGCCTCTATCTCTATCAGTAGCCTCGATGACATATTATGACATATTTGTGCCTGGGAAATGTATAATAATCATTAAATAAAATTGTGTAAAAGGTGCCTTTCAGTGTGACTATTACAAATACTGTAACCCCTGGAATTGATTAATAAAATGTATGATAACTATATTACTATAATATTAGCAGTACAGTTGACGATGACTTGACCCAGATGACATACTCAACACTCCAGGTATGAAATCCCCCTAGTCCTGTTCATTATCTCTGTCAACAGATCAGAGGCCACCCTCCCTCTCATGGTTGTGTGTGGTCTCCTCCAGATTTTCTCTGCCTCTCTTTTGAAGCTCAGGGTAGAGTTCATCAGCGCTAAGTGACAGAGACAAGCGCGCTGGTGGCCAGT
The DNA here is from genome assembly GCA_036024295.1 of Nannoperca obscura. NCBI lineage: Eukaryota > Metazoa > Chordata > Actinopteri > Centrarchiformes > Percichthyidae > Nannoperca > Nannoperca obscura. The sequence continues at coordinate 7,830 of JAVQJL010101669.1, forward strand.
CAGACCGTTTCCCTATTGATCAAACTCAGCCCGCTATTTTATCTTTGACCAACCGTGATACACCACCAGAGTATGTCAAACCAGAAAATAACTAGGTAAGGTTGCTCTATCTTCAGTTTTAATACAGTGAAGTTCATCTGGTCAGCAGCCTCGTGATCACTGATACAGTTTCTTCCCCTGTTTCTATCCTATATAAGCCTTTACTTTTTGATTTATGGTAGTAAAAAGCTCCATAATTGCAACATCCTGCATGCACTGTAATTCCTTTCCACCATGAAGCTTATGCGCTGGTATTCATTGCTGAACAATTCATATCCAACAGCTTCTGTAGCGTTGAATTTAACTGCGTAGAAACATCATAATAAAGTAAGAGTTGCAAAATATATTTTCCTATTAAATCTGACAGTAGATCATGTACTTCTTTGGGAAATATATAGACAGATGGACACCATATGTTTGTAAGTGCCAAGATGCCCCTGGGAATAGAGATCAAAACTTTTATTTGAAATTAACTTCATAATGTCAAAAGTGGCATCTAATATATCCTATGGATAGAGTTACACATTTTCACCAAAACTGTCTCTCAGTTGTCTCCCCTGCAATTAAATGTGTTTTTCAGAGTTTAACATTATGATCGCAAAATAAAAACAGCCCTCTGACATTGTTTAAAACATAATCCACAATCTTGGTGTTATATTTATCAAGACCAACCAACAGCAATCTATAGTAGATAACATTTCCAGTAAAAATGTTCTTTCAATCAACCTCCTCGCTTGACTGGTTGACCCAGTTTGGCTGGTAAGTTGTTAAAACTACAGGAAATGACATACCATTTATTGCAAAAAGTGGCCAGGCCATGTGACTTTCTTGTCACAGTGAGATTGTCAAACAACAATATTTTTGAGCTTTGAAGAGAACCAAGTTTCCCACTGCTTCCAGAAGTTATGCTAAGCTAAGCTAATTGCCCCAGGCTTTAGCTGCATATTTAGTATACAGACATGAGAGTGGTATCAATCTGCTCATTTAGCTCTTAGCAAGAAAGCAACTAAATGCATTTCCCAAATATCAAACTCTTTCATTAAGCTTCCCTTTATTAATCAAATCTCCAACTGTTAGCCTCTACTCATGGCATTGTTAGGGTTGGCTCTCAACAAAATATAAACAAAGAACTTGATTAAAGAATAAAACAACAGAGATATATAGTTTGAGCTTATGGATCACATGATCTCCCTTGACCAGCTCATCGAGTGGCCCAGCCTCTGTGACAAAAGAGTCTGTGGCACCCTCGTCACAAAGTCAATACCGTGATAAACACTGCCCTTCACATGTGCCCCGGTTCACCACTTTAGCAGCCAATTGTCTTGACAGTCATTACCTAACTAGTAAATCACCACAACTAGGATGCAAGTACGTAACACAGCCAGTGAATGAATAACTGAAAAAAGCAGTGAGAGGAAACATGTTCCCTTTATCTTTACGCTGACTCCTTCTTAGTGGAAAGTGAGCATATGTTATAGAAAATTAGCCTATAATTCCCCCCCAATCCCCCCAATGGTCTGGCAGTGAGTGTCATTCAAGATGTGGCCTTTCCTCACTTATAAAGAACACATAAAACACACATTGTGCTCTTGTAAAGTACTTGCAGAGGTGAGATTTATGTGCAAGGGTCTGGGTTTTCTAATAGAGACCAATGCTGTCACTAAAATGCTTTTGATTTACACTGCCAATGTATTGGAGTGATTACCAATGTGATTGTTAAAAACTGGGAAATGAAGTCTGATTGAAATGAACTGAGCAGATTTTAAATATTTTTCCCAGTTCACTTTTTTTTTAGTTCATGCATTTCTTTAAACACATGCAGTGTTCATCACCCAGGAGCCCTTGTTTGCAGCTCCATTGTCATTTTGACAGAAAACCCTGCTCCTCCCACAGGCCAGTCTAAATGTGTGTGCTATCAAGCATACAGTCATTAAACACTCCTCTGTTCATACAAAACCAAATACTCTACAACCACAAAGACATTCAGTGTATCTCAAACCTGCTGCTGGAATGAGCACAGGCGATCACCTCTGCTTTAGCTGAGAAGAGAACATATCCCTTCTCGCGGTTGGTGTCACTAACTTTGCTAATGTGTCTTTAATGCAGCCCGTTGCACGCTTGGATGTGGATATCAAAACGTTTAAATCGACCTGCTCACTGGAGGCAGAAGAGAGTCTTGTAAAGTGAATTATTGATGCCAGGCGAGGCTCCTCTCTGCCTAGGAACAATGTAACTTGCACTGGTGAATTCATCTGAGCTCTTTAAAATCAAGGTCTCTCTGCTCGCTTTCATGTTCTGACAAGGGTTCAGTCTCCAAGCCACAAGACATTCTTTGATTACCGGTGATGTCCAAGTCTTTCTCAGAGGCACCTCAGTCCTGTCGGGACAGAGCACGTTATTGTTGGGATACCTGCATAGTTGCATGATTGGTGTCAAATAAACACGGTGCTGAGCTACAGTGCTAGAGGTCTTTTTACCTGTAATTATGGCATGGCTAGCTTTCCACTGTGGGACGGCTGCCAGCTTGCTTTGGCTTTTATGGGGCTTCTGGTCCTTTCTTGTGGTTGTCATGCTGCAATTAAAACTGTCTCCAATCGCTGGGTGGCAAAAGGCTCTGAGACAGACTCTTGTCTCTCTCACACACAGTCACACATATGCATGTGTACTTGTATACACACACACACACACAAACACACTGTGGAGCCTCTGGCTGGAGGCGATGGGAAAGCGTATGATATAGGAAAAACATAGTTAATTACATTTGACAGGTATCTATTAAAGTGCATTCTTAGACCTTAGAGGCCTTCACACATCTAATGGAAACACACACTCAACTGCGGCCCATGAATAATAGGGCTTCACAGCCAAAAGCTTTGGCTTTTTTTTTTCCCTTATCTCGCCAACATCAAGCGTCTGTCAGCGAATAGACAAATCACCGCTAATCAAATCCGCATAAGTATAAACCAAGGTCTTATACTGGTATTCTGATGCTTTTTAATTAGTTATTCAGGGATTCTTTTCACTTTTAAGTGAACGAGCACTTGAATCTCTCCTCCACAGAAGCACCAGCTTGCCTGTTTATTACAGACAATAGTAGTATGATTGTAATCATTGTATTCATGGCACTTTTCCCTGAATAATGACCTGCAGGTGAAATGTCCAGATGCATGAATGTACATTTCTGTCCGATAAGCTAGGGGCAGTGCATAACAGGGATAGTTGTCTGTCCAGTTGGTCTGTAAATCTGCCTTATTCTCTCTTGGTCTGTCTGCCAGTCTACATCTCTGTCTTGTTTGTGGGTGCTGTCTCCCCAAACTTTACTGGTCTTTCATCTAATCTGCCTGAAGACTCTGTCAGATCAGCTGTCTTCAAAGTCAAATTTAGGTGATCGGTACAAAATATTCCAGGCAACAAGAAGACAGACTCATCATTTAAAATATGTATATTAAAGAATTTCTTGCTTCATGGTCTTTGGAAATATTTAAAGGAATATGAATATATGGTAAATAAGAATATATTTTGAAATCTTGAAGAATTTTCTGATGTACACCAAACTATAGGTACACCTAATGAAAACTGACACCCCATCATCAGACAAGACAATACTGCAAAATCACAGATTAAATTATATTCAATATTTAAATAACTGCACACAGCAACTACAGGATAAGGTTATGGGAAGGTGGTAGGTATGGCATGTAAACAATGGTTAAAGGAACACCTCAACATTTTGAGAAATGTGCTAATTGGTGTTCTCGCTGAGGAAGGAAGTTGTGAGAAGGAAAAGGATATATTATATATATCGCCTGGTATGAAAAATATTGATCTAATTCAAAATGTCAAACAGTAGTGTTAAACTGGGTGGCCACCATGTTTATATACCTGGTCCCTTATGGGCCTAAAGGGAAATATTTGGTGTATAGGGTTATCAGATACATTTGTGCGTGCTTTTGCATTTAGGCAATACATTTTTCTGAATAAGGAGTTGTTTGTGGGGTCTACAGAGTGGAAGACTGGTCACTGACTGATGGATTTACAGATTTGTGCGTTTGTTAATTAGCCTAGATAGTAAACCACAAAGGTAAAATCAGTGAGTGTGCAAGATTGCTTTTTACATCCTGATTTGCATCTCAGTCTCTCCTTTTACCACTAGCTCTGTCCTGTATTTTGTTTCACGAAACACTTTTCAGTTTTTTCTTACCCCCCCACCTCTATGTTCTTCACATACTATCTCCTCTCATTAGAAGGGCTTGAGGATCACACACAAAGCCAGGGAGAGATTATGATGATAGTTTTGTAGCCTGCCCCCCTTTGTCTCTGTCCACATTCCTCTAAAATGAAAGACGGCAACAATTACCTTAGTGTCTGATGCCTCAAGTCTATTGACATCCATTTTGAAGAGCAGGTCTGGTTCCCAGCCGATGGCTATAGGTGCAAGTTTGTCTTTTACTTGAATTAATGTCAATGTCAAGATGGCTGACAAACTGGGAACGCCCATCTCTTCTGCAAAGTTGCATTGGTTGAGAGCCAGCATTTGTTGGCATGGAAAGCTCTTCATGTATGGGCCAACCTTTTGTAGAACAATCAACAGTACAAGTTCTTTATGTATGAGTTATTGTTATGGACAGCTAGTTAGGATTCACTCTAAATATTACCAGAGGTCAGGGGAAAAGCAGTGTGTGGCATTTAAATAGACCGTACATGAAAGCGTGGCAATTTGAGAGTGACATGGGAGTCTGGAAAGTGCTAATAGCCTTTCCGAGCTGATTCCATCCAACCTCCTGCCAATGTCAGAATCCAGCTGAATTTGCTCTCCAAGATGTTCTTCTGAGGTGAAAGCCAGCAGTCAGTTGTAGCTCGACTGGTAGCCGTTTCCAATGCTTTGGTAGCGCAGCATCAAAGTCACGGGGCACACATATATTCCGCAGGATTAGAGTAGCGTAAAAGGACAGCCCCAGCCCATTCACTGTTGGCACGGCCGCCACAGCCTCGGCACAAGTGAGTTTTTAATGCATTCCATTTAACTTTAATTACTCCAATCTCTGCGAGGGCACACAGGAAGAAAAGGCCCGGGCGTTTGTGCCGAGCAGATTACCCCACTGCCCTGCCAAGTCCACGGCGCGCTGCATCCTAAGATAGAATTCAAATTCAAATGTGGGCTAAAGAAAGTGCAGCTGTCACCCCTCTGGCCTGCGAAGCCCCAACCGGATCAAAGATGAGCTGTCCTCCTCCCCTGCCCGTGTAAAAATGAGCTGTCCTGGCCGTGCCAGTGTCTCGTCCCCCTGGGGCACCTAATCCTCCTCTCCTGACTCCACACTGACAGTCTGAATAAAGGCATTAAACCCCGCAAAATAATTACCAATTAAAACGGATGGAGAAGTCATCAGGTAGTGACTGGGGGGAGAGCAGGCAGAGGCGGCAGAGAGGGATGAAGCTTCGGTGGGTTTCTCTCCTCCCTGCCAAGAACAACCTGTATTTTCTCCTTTATGGGTTATGGTTTTGCAGTTCTGGATGAGTGAGTGACCTTACAGAGTGGTATCAGACCAGGAACAGACTTCTGAAAGCTTCTAGGATGTCGAAGAAAGTTTGTGTGAGGCATCCCAACTGTACTGAAGCCAGAAATCAGTGCAGAAGTTTTATAAGTCACTGGAATTAAGAGTGGTTTGTTTTATCTGGTGTTATTTCATCTGAGCTGTGGCTGCATAGACCTGAGATGTTGTGAAACTATAGAGGTCATTGGAAATTTGGTTGTGTGTAACATATACTGTAGATGCGTCTTGGCATGTTGCGGGGACACGAGAATGCATTTAAAAGCATTGCTGTGTATGGATGTAAGGGCAACCCATGTGTGCTTGTGCAAAATAAACCTGGAATTCATGTGTTTGCGTGTTTACTGGCCACTGTGCTGTAAAATGAGCATGTGTGTTTTGTACCTGTAGAACAGTGTTAAGGGGGTGTTTGCAGACTAGCGTGCCATGAGGCCCGGGGCACTAATCCACCAGCGCCACACTGCCGAATCCAGGTAAAGTGATCCTAAAGCCTTCTTACCCCTCTCCCTCCTCTGTTCTCCCTGCTCCCCTTTGAGCTCAGTCTATTAGCAGTGGCGGAGATCAGACTAGTGAATATCCACTCAAAAGACCAGTCTGGACCAAGACCCACATTTTGACAACTTAATCTCCTCTTTGACGGCAGGCAGAAAAGGAATGAATTGCCAATTGACAAAAGGGTTCTGACTTGACCATATTCTTTTGAAATTCCTTCCTCTGGTATGGGAGACAACCTGTATTCCTGTCCTTTACACTCTAGCATGAACATGTGGTGCTCCCAAAACTCCTATACTTTGACTGCTCACTTTTTATTATCATTTCTATGACATAGAGATACTTTTATATCTTTATACATCAGTGAATCATTCAAATATATATATTTGAATGTATGTATTTTTTCTCTTGACAGTGAGATTCTTTGTGGGAGGACAAACAGGGACACAGCGTGAAGTTCTAGCTTGACTCACACAGCCAATAAAAGACACACACTATAAATCAAACTTATATGCAAATGTATGTCTATACCCTCTGTTTCGTAATGCTGATTGAGCAAGGTGGCTCGTTGCAGCATTTGAACTTGACTGCTCCTCAAACTGTAACTCGTTGTGGTATTCCACTGATGTTGATCACTTTTGACCTGAGGGACGGTTTGCCTTGCTGATATGACTTGTCTTTTGGTTTCTGTATCTTTGCCAGAATCACCCTGGGCTAAGTACACTGGGTGTGTACACCATTGTGGACATTGCAATGTCTATGATGCATACACGTGAACATGTAAGTGTGTGAAAAGAGAAGAGAAAAAAAAAATGTTCATCTATTCTGTGGAACCCATAATTAGGCTGTGACTTAGACTCCCAGCCAAACATACTTGCTGTACACATACATACCTGTACGCAGAAAACATACACTGCATTTACCTTCAGCAGAAATTTAAAGATGATCCCATGTGGGTGTTTTCATCTTTCTCTGTGATTAAGCCCGGGATCGATTTAAATCTTCTCTTGTTTCATCTCAGTATCCAACAATTATTATGTTATGGTCAAATTATCATCTTGATTTACAAACTAAGCTTTGCTATTGAGGAGCCACGTCAGCTTAAAGGTGCAACTTTTATTCCATTTATTGTAAAATGCAGTCCAGGCATTTTATGGCTGATCCCCTTGAGATGACAACTCTGCTGTATCCAAACTTCATTGTCAATTAAATATTGTGGGACTGTAATCTTGACCAAAATAAGTCACAGTCATCCCATAACTGGGACTCGTTATGCAATTTTTTAATACAGATGAGCCAAAATATACATTTGTATTAATGTATTAAATGGTGTGCTTTTGGTTCATTGGATCAGCAGTTTCCCTTCTTCTATGTAACTAACACTGACACTTCCACAGTTTTTTTAAATAAAAAATAATAATGTTCTTGCAGGACTTGTTATCTACTGTAACCTTTTGTCTGTGATAACAGTTTGAATAACAGGCCTGTGTGTCATTGTGTCAAACTGGTGGAGCAGCTTTTGTGCCATCTGACGTGTGAATGGACAAACATAACATACTGCAACACACTAACACAGCATGAGCGAGGTATACTTTTTCAGGCAATAATGCAATGCTCTGTATAAACTTTCTTTTATGTCAGAGGGAGTTGTAAAATGCAGAATCAGCATTGTGACAGCTGAGAGGAAGATCATTGTAAATTGGTGAACTTGCCAATTGGAGCTATATTATTCTGCAAAAGGTGTTCAGACACACAGTAATGTATATAATGCTAAAATGTAATTAAATGGAGACTGCCTGTATTATTCAAAAACAAAGATGATGCTTTATCTTTTCAGAGGGTGACTTGTGCCATACTTGTAAATAACGTTTCTATTGACTTTTGTATGTAGACATGGCAAGCATACCGTACACTAACTGTGTTAGCATGACAGAAATTGAGTTAGTCATTAGCATGTCATTGGTTCACTAAGCAAACAGGCCACAAAACTAAGGCCACTTTCCATTTCTGTCATCCATTAAGTTTTAAGGAGAAAGGACACCAAAATCAGATGTAGCACTTAAGTAAACATAGCATTCAATGTGCTTGAAAGTGTCTTTGATAAAAAGACAAGAAACTTTGTGACATTCTAAGGTCGAAGGACAATTTGATAATTTAAGGAGGGCAAGGATTTCTCTTTTTCTAAAAAGAAAAAGTTCCATATTAAAGAAAGAAAAGGCCTTCAGGCCTTGTCAACTATCTTCATTAGACACCCCACTTTAGTCTTGATGCATTTCTAGTCATTAGCCAGGACACAATATGTCACAATCCTCTTCAAAAGAGTATATACACATTGTTCAAATAATTGCCCTGTGAAGGACAAACAACCAGCATGTAAAAAAGCATCATTATTCAGGTGCAATCACTGGCAGGGACTTTCAGGCCTTCCCTCTTCTTTGCCATTGTTGTAGAAGGCCATCTGATGTCAGAGTGCCTCTATGCTAAAGTAAGAATTAAAAACAGAGTGATTTGACAAACAGCAGCATGAGAGTGCCTGTGTGGACTTAACAGTGGTGGAGAGTAACTATGAACATTTACTCAAGTACTGTACTTAAATGGACAGTGTCTAATTTCTGCTGATAAGGGTCTTTCAATTAAAACAATAACAAAAGACATTTTTGAGTTTGATGATGTTGTGAAGTAGCATGGGATCATGAGAGTTCAATTTCAATTCAATTCAATTCAATTTTAGCACCATATCATAACAGTTATCTCAGGGCACTCTATCGCATTGAGCAGGTTGAGACCAACTCCCACACATACCAAGACCCAACATTCCCACCATGAGCAGCACTAGGCGACAATGGCAAGGAAAAACCTGTTAACAGGTAGAAACCGAAAGCAGAACCAGGCTCTAGGTGGGCGCTCATCTGCCTCGACAACTAGCAGAGTTGTTGTCTTCATTTTTTACCAGTGCTGATAAAAATCTATTTAATGTGATTCATGCAGAAATCATGTTTATGAATAAGAAAACGTAAAGGTTTAGTCACTTTACATGATGAAATAGCCACAAAAAACTTAACTTGCTAACTTAACTTGCTAACTTACCATTAACGAGTATGAACCCATACAGCTACTGTAGCTATAACTTTATATATTTATATACTTTCACTATAGGGACATTTTAAATGCATGATTTGTACTTGTAACAGAGTACTTCTACATTGTAATATTGATACTTTTACATAAGTAATAGATCTGAGTATTTCTTTCACCACTGGGACAACACTCTTTAATCAGAGCTGTTGCATGATCAACACACAATGATACATTACTATAAGAATAACATTCCCTTGTCTAATGATATTGTTTCATACTGGTCATGTAAACATACTCAAAATATTGTACTCGTCAGAATTGCTGAAATTTGACACCCCTTAATAACACCATCCTTCTGGTTGTCAATCAAACTGTTCAGAATGTGTCACATTTGCTCAGGTTTAAATTGATATGCATTGTTAATGAGATGCTTTCTGTCAGACAGCAGTAAATGGCAGCTTGCTGAACTAAACCAAATCAACATGCATGGATGATTGCCATATTGTCTTGTGTGTGATCATTACTTTCACTTGAATTCAAGGTTATAACCACCCACAGATGTCATTTCTGGTGATCTCCCCTACCAGTCAGTGAACCTGTTAAATCCTCTACGATGGCTTGTGAAATGTCTTCAAGACTACACATCAGCTCCAGCTGCCCTGACTTGACTTGACCAATAACCGTCACAGATCTACTGCAAACAGTTTTAACTTCATGTCAGATACTCATGAATTTCTACGGTGCATCATGTAAGTCCCTTAAGGGTTAGGGTTTGCAAAATTAAACCAACCAACCAAAGAACCGGGTCTCAAAAAAATATGTTATTTTGCTTTCTTGCTGACAGTTAGATGAGAAGAATGATACCACTCTCGTGTCTCTATAATCAATAAACAGCTCCAGCCAGTAGCTGGTTAGCTTAGCTTAGTTTAAAGACTGAAAACAGACTGGGGAAACAGCTAGCCTGGCTCTGTCGCAAGGTAACAAAATCCACTTATTAGCACCTCTAAAGCTCCCTAAAGCATCATGTCTCATTTGTGTACTCAGCAGATGTCTTGTGGTCACTATGAGGTTGACAGGCAACCAGCAGAGACTCCAGGAAGTCACTGCCCCCGCCAAGAAACAAACATCCAAATAACCCCAGTAAAACCACAACCTGTTTTTACATTGCAGTTTTCATACAGATTAAACAAACAAGATATTATGTGTAAAGCAGATAAGATTGATATCAATCGTTTTATCTAACTTGGGTAGAAAGAGAAACAGCTTGTTTCCCACAATTAATTATTAATTTATTGAGATACTGCCGTATTGATAAGACCTATACGTTCCTTTTGACTGATACATGCATTTCCCAGAAATAATTCACTCTAGCATTCATTGCACCATGAAGATTGACTAATCAGATGTTTCCATTTATGATATGTTGCCTAACATAAAACCTGTGGTGCTGAGGCTGCAGGATGGCTTTGGTCAATATGTTGATGCCACGTCAAGCCTTCAAAAACTGTATGAGTATACAGAAATTAGCCCCAATGCTGTCTTAATATCTATTAATTAATAAAATTGTAAAAAACAGCACTGGGTCTTTTAAATGACTAAATAACAGCAGAGGAGCCAGTGTGACTATGACTGACTATGCAGATGTAAAGTTTAATACACATACTCTGTCTGCCAAAACAGGAAAAGCAAGGGTAAAAAAGGACACATTTTTGGCAGCCCTTCATCAAAAGCATAACGCAGTAGCCACAAGGGGAGACGTAAACAGATTAGAAAAGCTATTGACATTTTTCCACGTAGTAAGGAAGGGGTGTCGAATGGCAGCAAGGATGATAAGGTGTACAGGCATTCAGTCCCCCCTCATGTTTTATGTATCTGTGATCACAACTGATCGTGAGAGAAATTAATCAATAACAATGCCACCGGGATATGTGGATGACACATACCACTGCCCAACCCCACCACAACCTTGTGCCCCCCCCCCACTCCCATTCTGTTCCATCCTCCATTCTCCTCACCCCATCCATTTTGATTCGGGGGCCTGTTGTTCGCCCACGTCTAGGTGAGGGATTTTTACATCCCCGGCGTGCTTGGAGGAACTCCATATGGCCGGGATCAAAGGTGTTGCTGGGTGCATGGTTCTGCTTGGTTGCCAGCCACCGCCGTTAATTAGAAAACAAGATCAGAGGCGGTATTAAAATCCAATTAAGCCCGTATGAACAGATTGCCAAGTGATGTTCACTAATGCATTACTGAGCACCATGCAAATTTTAGTGGCAGCATTTGGCTTTATGTTATGTGTTTGTGTCATTAAGAGTGTGTGTGTATTCATGAGTGTATCTGAGTGTGTGCGGGAGTGTGTCTATGCATGTGTCTCTTCCTGGCTATCCACGGCTCTGTGACATTGCCTGATCTTTTCCTTGATACACAGCTCTAATCTCATATAAACAATCAGCTAAAGCTCTGCAGAGCAACAACACCTATCCACACAATAAGACTGGATGATATTGCTTCTTACAATTAAAGCATAATTGAGAATGCTGAATTATTGATCCATCATAATTGAGTTCTCTTCATTTGATTTGTATGAGAAACTACTATGATGCAAAGAAAATCCAGCTGACTTGGATAAATTGTCTCAGAGTATTCAGGTTTGATACAAAGATCTATAGCCTTTCCATTTGGTCTCCACTGGCCACTCAAAGAAATAAATTACAAGAGGGACAGGAGCTTTCCATTTTAATAATTTAAGAATTTGAGATGGCTGTCAGCAGATATAATTAAACCATCTTAAGGAATTGGATGAGGCACATTAAAATGCGTACATAAAATCATTCTGCACAATAAGTGCCAATTTAGTCCATGAGTTTCATTCGCCACAGCAGACAGACAGGGCATCTGTACCAAAGACTGACAAGTGGATGCAGCTGGTGGCCTATGGCCCAAAGCATCCACATTATCACAGACGAGGGCTGTTAATGTTGGGCTGAATGGAGCCCCTTTTGAGATACAAAATAGCATTCTGATTAGAAAGCCAGGAAATACACATTTGAAGTGCCGGAAATTGTCACAATGCAGAACCACGGCACATTTGGCACAGTCTCAAGCTGAGTATAGAGGAGTAAGATCTTAATGAAGGGATGTGCCACTATCAAATGCATTTAGATTGCTCATATAGTTGTGCAGTTTATTTGTTTCTACAAGATATGTTCTTTAGGTAACGGGCTGGGTCAAAGTTTTCTTCTCAATATGATTACGTGACAAAAAACTGCTGTACTGTAGTTTTAGGTTTGCACCGAGGATTTCATCATGTTTGTTTGTAATGTTTTAGAGGACTGGCTTCTTGGCTTCTTAGCTGTGCCAGCATATTATATGTTTCCTTATGTTTTAACCTGTAAAATGTTGGTGTGATTTCTTTTTTCTATATAACTAAAAAGAACAATGAAATTAAAGGTAAGCTAAAATTATCTACCCCAACTGCGTTACAGTATGGGCAGGTCACAGAAAAACTGAAACATTTGTGTTTGGATCTTGCTTAGGTATGTTAAATAAGATTGCTATGTGAAAAAGAGAATCAAAAACCAACAGAATAACAAGGAAGACACAGAAACAAAAACTAAGGTTCATTTATTTATGCTGAAAATAAAACTATACTAGGTACAAAACTGTGTAATGTAACCTACAGTAGCAACATGCAAAATAATTAACATTTGCATAAAATGAGACAACTGGACCAACTTTGATACACTTACTGTTTGTGTTTCAGCATAGAGGATCCACATTCATCAGGATTCATTTGCTAGCAGCTGTGTAGCGTTGACTCATTATGTTTTGATTAGTCAGGGCAGGTCAGTTGCAACATGTATAAACCTTTCACAGGGTGATTACTAGTGATAATGGCTGCTTATTCAACACTATGGTTGTTTGGGCTGTTTCAGGGTAAGCAATGATTTTTTGGTAATGTTTGGACTGATTTCTGTTAAAGGGAATCTAAACCGCCTGTCATGTAGCTGTCCACTGAGTGTTGATGATATATTGAATGTAGGAAAATACATTCCTCAATGAGTGATGTAAAACTACATTGTCCTGTTGACGACTTATTTTTCTCATGTAGCTATAACGTCGGTGTATAACAGCCATACACACACAACTTACACAAACACCCCGGCAAAGAGCCAAACAGGGTTCCATATAAAAACAAAGCTACCGCTAGCTGAGCTAGCGCTGCATTATAACAATTCACAAAACTGTAACATGAAAAACAGTTACCAGCATCCAACCTACTATTCTGGTTATTTGCGTTGCTTCAAAAGAGGCTTAACTTTTAGTTTCCTCTGACTGTCCATCTATATTACAACATTTGTCCAACAACCAGCCTAACCTAGACTATAGCCATTACTGTTGTTGTAATCTGTCCTCTTGGCCCTGTTGGTCTTGGTTGTCTTTTTCAGTTTATCTTTGCAATCATGAAGGTCTCAGCACATCTCTCTGTGAGTAAAACTTTAATGCATAGTAAGTCACACACAGGCACCGCGGTTGGTGTTGGTGACAGCATCCAACAAAACTGGCCCACGCTGACACTGATTGCAAAAGAATGATTCAGTTTCTGTCACCAGCTCAGGTTCGGGATGGTCCCCACCAGCCGAATTCTCCTGCATGGCTAATGGAGCCACAGCCTCTGTCTCTGTCTCCAAGTCAGCCAAAACACCCCTGTAAATGAACCACTTGACCCTAGCAACGGGAGTCCACCTGGCCCTTTTCTTCCAGAGGGTTGAATATCCTCATGACTACATGTCCCTGACTGGCCAGTATCCTCCAGGCACACTCTTTGACTTCAGCAGTAGCTTCAAGCAGGGTAGGGACCACTGGCAAGACACTCACTAAGGGACTACTTTCCTGCCAACCCCAGTACTCAGCAGGTCGAGACCTTCCTTGCTGATTTTATAGCCCCTCAGAGCATCAAGCAACCCAGCCAATCTGTAGAGCAAAGTATTAACATCACCAGCTACTGACAGTGTTTGAGGTTACTGGACAAAAACTGCCCTACAGAGGAATTTGTCTACTAGGTTCTTACTTGCAGCCAGGTCAGTTTGAACAACTACAGCCCAGCAGGTGGATACGGCCTAAGCAAAGTAATATCTGTTACTTGGCAGCAACCACAATATTGTCAAAGCTTGAGATTAACTTGATTTAAATGTCTGCTTCCTGTCTTTCAGGTTGGATAATAATAAAAATACCTGTTTACTACTAACTATTTTTAGAATTAATCTAGATCTCTAAACTCCTATATTTGCTCAGGTTCGTGGTACAAGGTAGTCCAGCAAAAAGGCAAGTCAATGGCTAAAATATTTCATGCAATAGTCAAAGTGAATATTAGTCCAACTTGTAACCCCTCACTAATACAGGTAGCAGCAAAGGCAATTCTTGCCTTAGACGATAACAGACTTCAGTGCCAGTGCAAGGGTGTGTATGGAAAAGTCAGTCCTAGCAAATGGCTGAATACGATTGTATACAATGCTTAATAGGAAGATGACAGCATAGTGTTTAAAATCTATGCCTACTCATTCATGTCAATCTTAAAACATTTTCTAAAACTATTGGCTACTGTCTTTTCCTGGAGGCATTGGGTGGTCTTAACTGCACTTGACTTGTACTGAGACAACTCAAAGTTTGTGCTTAAACCACTCACTTGCAGATGACTAAAATAGGGTGCTCTATGATGTACAGAAATTAGAAGAGTCTACCTCTTTCCAAACATGTGCACTGGACTGTAAATGTACTGTAAAATGTATCTGTAATTTGTTACCTAATTTCAAAATGGCAGATGCATTGACATGTTGAATACAGGGTCTTTTCTAACCAATTGTTGCATTTAGGGGTGCCAGCTTGAAGGCTCTGGTATTGGGCTTTCTTGCACACAATAGCACAAAATAATTATACCTGTGCTCTTTCTACTAAGATAAATCAATCTCTCTACTGTGAGGCCTATAGTATAACTCAGAACCTTTAAAGTGCATAAAATTACCTACAATAGGTGTTTTCAATAATGGTCATATAAAAAACCAACTCTACAACTTCTTTCGTTGCTGCATCTTTCATTGCTGTTTTACACCCTGTGATGCATTGCTGGTCTGTAAGGATGTATGATTACTGAATCAGGATGTGGGAGCATTGCGCTTCAGGTTTTCAAATCCAACTACCTCAGCTCCAGCATTAGAAAGATGTATACCACTTATCCATCTTCTGATGCAATTTATACTTTAAATAAAAGCCATACGTTTTCCAACACATGTGGGGGTTGAGAGGTGTGTGCTGTTAAGTGAAATCTGCCATTTTACCACACTTCAGTAAAAGGGCATTGATAAACAAATCCCAACATCTTGGGAAGTCATGATCTATAGTTTGGTTTCAGTTGTGTCTCAAACAAGGGTGAATCAATACCCAATCTGTTACAGTGACATTGCCTGATGTCATTAATGGACGGTGGGCATCCTAATTCATATAACAAATCACCTCAGAAAGAGTCTCCATTGATCTTTAATTAGAAGCAGCTGTTAATCACCTTTATGACTCTCCTCAGTGGCACCATAATGATTTCTGCAGTGAAGCCACAGCAGTCTGTTCCAGCTAAAGAACTGCAGCATCAGCAGGGTGTGTTTACTGTCTATGTACAGCACACTACACTGGTAATGGATCCGCTCAGGTTTTCAGAATATTTTATAATTGTGATTTTTATAAAATGTATGCCTGAGAGAACAAGAGGATTACAAAGTCCTCATTTTTAACTCTGCCACTGTAACAAAAATACTCTTTTTCTAATGGTCTTTTCAGGCATAGGGACAAACAATGACCCACAGGAGGGAAATGGCAATTACCTCTAGTAAGGTGCCCACTTCACACACCTGTCACAACACAGATGAACCCATCATAAAAGACCAGTGGAGAGGTACAAAAATGAGGGCGTTCTCCCTCTGTGACCCTTCAGCTTTCATAGTCTCCCCTCTTTTTCAGTTCAACTATTAAGGCATAAAGGGGTCAGTCCCCAGACAGCTCCATCCTTTATCCCTCCCCCACACACTCATCTCTGGCATAGACCCTTGCTGTGCTCTCTTATTGGTTGCCACTGAGCATCGACATCAAGATTATAATTTTAGCCTGTTTTTTGTTCTGATGAACTGGCCTCCTTTAGTGACTTTACTGAGTGAATGTTTTTATTATTTTAATGGTCATCTGTAAGTCCTTATTGGTAACTGTCTTTAGTATAAGTATACACATTTTTACTGAAATCATATAAACAGAAGATCAGTTTTCAGTTTTCCAGTCATTTGAGTGATTTGAAGCAGTGCTCCAAATCATATTGCATGAAAAAATGAATATACATATTGCCATATGTTGCAACTTGGCATCTGGCGTCCTGCTGTGCGAGTTGATGTGAAGGTGGAATCTGGTTTGACTTAGCCATGTGGCAAATATAGGCCTAAACAAACATGTATTTCAGATGTCTGGCTGTAAAAAACAGATACAAAGCCATGGCTATATGAGGAAATAATTTGCTTGTAAAATTCATAGATCTTCATACTTGAGTGTTATTCCTTCAAGTGTTTTATGGCTCCCTCTTAAGATAATGAAACAGAAATAAAATCCCAGGGGGAAAAGATCTAAGTTTTATTTACAGTTGTTCACATCAGTGTGATTTCTTTTGATGAGATTTGGTCATTTATTGTCAAATTTACTCATTTATCTGTCTAACCTCACACACTCAATTTGAAGTGCACAAAGAACAGCAAATCCTTTATTCTCAGCAGAGATTCCTCACATTTGAATACCTTTGTGGTATGAAAACCATATCATTAAGTACACCACAGAAATAGAGGAAGCATCAGATTCCATTACCATGTACAACTGCTTAACTCTTGACTCCCCCCCCCCCGAATACGCAGGATGTGTACAGACCAGTGTTAAAATCTACCCCCAGCCATAGCAAACGGCCCAATTGCCTTGTGATTAACGCACAATAAAAGAATGTGATGGCTTAAAGAAGCAGCAGGAAAAGCTGCCCAGTGAAAGATGGGTGTATGGCGCACTGTATAATTAAGCCAGTCTGCACTTGATGAAAGTAGATCACACTGGCGGGCCACCGCTTCACAGCCAGTTTGTTTTTACGACATAATTACAGTCCAAATCAAATGAGAAGATTTAATATTGCTCCACGACAAGCATGTGCCCAATGCCAACAATGACACTGACCCCCCTGAGGCAAGGTGTGCATGTGTGTGAGTGTGTGTGGGGGGCAGGTCGGGCGTCAGGAAGCCGACAGCAGAGAAGCTTCCCCACCGCGGTAGCTATCTACCTGTGTCTGGGCCCACCTGGGAGGTCTGACACCAATGGAATTACACTGACAGTGGGACAGAAAAGACAGAACAGAGTTTGTCTCTGAAATAAAAGGGATGAAAGGTGAAGACGAGAGGAAGGCAGAAGGACTTGTGAGGAGAGAAAGGTGATCTGGAAGGAATCAATCTGGTTGAAGCAGGCTATGGAAAGGAAACAGAACAAAGAACTGAGAAATGAAAATAGATACAAGTGAGGTTATGACAGTCGAAGCAAGTGATGAAGAGACTGACAGAAAAGAGAAGGAGCAGACTTGAATATGCAGACAGTGAGGGTGTGGCTGGAGCGCAAAGATAAATAAATGTTTTGCTTGACTGTGTCTCTATGGCGAGGTGACGGCCAGTGTTTAGAAGGGCTTGTGCAGTCATGACACACTGCGTTGTTTTAGTGATGGAAACAGGATAAGTTAAATCAGTGTTAAAGTGGATCACATTAGCTGCCATCATATCCTATACATTTAATTCATATTCATTCTTTCATACTATTGTTTGTAAAAAAAATTAAATAAAACAAACTATAATGTTTAATTTTCAAACAATGGATTCTAGTTTTTTTGCAGTTAAGGAAATGTCCGAGTTAAGGGAGGCAATTATAGAAACCGTAAGTTGTCATTTCTGTTTTGAGATGAGTGCCGTTTTGATGCTTGACAACATGGTTGTGCCGTAAATGGCCAAAACCTCCCACTGAGTGGCTTTAGTGTTTTTCCTCCCTCTGAAAAAGACTGCATTTCCTGTCCTTTGGTTACACGCTCGACATGACCACAAAGCCTTTGTTCCTCTGGGTCAAATTCTCCCAAAAGAGAGAATCTTCCCAAGCCACAGCTGTTGAGTGACCACGCTCGACCACACTGCTCTCTGTCTCCTGACCACCCTTCAAAATTGCTCTCCCTGCTTTCCCTCCATCCATTCATCGTTCCTTTTTCCCCCGTTTTCCCAAGAGCAGCCAGCTGGGCCGGATTTACTCTGGTTGCTGTGTCGCAGGGCGAAGCCCAGTGTGCTTGCTGGGCGGGCAGCGTCATTTGACTGGGTACTGGTCAGGGCTGGTAGATTAGTAACTGGATATCTACAGGGAGGCCAGTGGGGCCTAAGCCCTGTGATCCAGTGCAAAGTAGCGTCTCTGCAGTGGCCTTGTGGTTCTGTGTGGCCCAGGACGTGAACCGCAATCCCTGCTGACACCCTGTTCCCCGAGGACGTGGTTTTACTCCAAACCATGATTTCCCATCTCCCACTCAGCGACGTTCTGTCTGTGACTATAGGGCCTCTGCCCAGTGCTTTCTGGTGAAGAGGATACAGCACCTCCTCACCACTGGCTCTGGAGGCCACTTTTCTCCCACAGAGCTGGGCACACAGGAGGGGGCCTTCTCCTAAACAAGCTTAAAAGAGAGGTTTTTTAAACTCATGTCACATGTGAAAGGCACAAGATGTGCTGGTGGCAGAGAGGTGGCCAGAATGGGTCTGAGCACACATTTATGTGGCTTCTGATTATATAGAGAGTAGCCCTTCAGAAAAAAGACAGTTCAGTATGGGAATAAGGTTCTGCTAAATTAGTTGTATAAGAAGATACTTGAGGTTGTATATGATTTGCAATTATGCAAGACAAATACACAACTTTGTTCGTCAGCATGTCAGTTTGATAAGTGTAAATGTCTAATGCCATATAAAATGCATCCTTTATTCTTTAAATAGATACTCGAAAAGTGAGAAATAAACAGAAGATCATTTGATATTATGAGCTTTAATCACTTTTTTTTTTAACCTTTTTTGAATCATTAAAAACATCTGCAGCCACTAACCATTTACAGAAAGGCATGCTATTCCAGTTGTTATGTCAGTAGTTAGGCCATTGCTAGGATAAGAGCTGTGGGAATGTGACATCTTCTCAACATGCACATTTCTGCTGACCAGAAGACCAGAATCATCAACATGGCACCCAGATGTCAGCCTTCAGGCACAAATACACACACACACACACACGCACAGTTGGGAAAATCACAATAAGATCCCCCCTGCAAACACCAAATCATCTAAACATCATCTGTGTAAGCAGTTTGTAGATGCATGTTTTATTATTTTCAGAATATTTGATGTAATTATATTTTTACATGGAATCATGCATAATGTTGAGACACTGAGACACTTCATGGGTCGTTGTGTGTGGTAAGAGCTGGCAAGCATCAAGAATTCCTCCTGATTCGACTTTCTCACACAAACCCGCCCTCCGCAAGCCTTCTTTCCTTTCTTCACTTCTCTATCTCCACTTTATTGTCGTGTCTCTTCTCTCTCTTCTTGTGCTTTCTCTTTGAGCTAACGCACACGGGTGCGCACGCACACACACACACACACTGTACAAGCACAAGCACTATTCCTGTTATGTTATCCAATGGCCTGGGGGCTCAAGCGAGGACAGGCTTGACTGCTGTTGGCCTAATATCAAGAAATACCTGATGGGTCCCCGTACTCATGCCAGGACTCATTTTTGAAGCATGAGACTTTCAACAGTCACCCTCAGGAATAAAAACTATGAGTCACATTCTCATTTGTATTGTTTTCTAAAAACAAGAAAGACTCTGAAGTAAAATGTTGGAAGGTATTTGTTTTTGTATCAGTGTACTGGTATAGTAGCACATTGTGAAGTATTATTTTGTCCGATTCTGAGCAAGATTCAGTACCTACCGTCTATCTGTGTCTTGTCTTGCCCAAAGAACGTTTGGCCAAATAGCTGCAAGCTAGCAAGATTCCTCCCTGACAACATGATAGGTATTTCTTGAATTTCAACCAATAAACACAGAGACCTTTAGACATCGCACAGGAGCCATCCAACATCCACTGCAGTTAGCATTCCCTCTAATAACTGACAAATACTGAGGGCAGCTTTAATGATATGTTTTATTACACTGGACTTGTGACATTTAAACATTTTAACAAATCTATATGTATATATACATGTATAAATGTATAACGTTTTGATGAATGTAGACAGAATTTATTTGCAACGTTGGTACTCACTTGAACATCAGGAAAATTTGATTTTTTAATTTCTTGAGCAACAACACGCTTGATGCCTTGAAGATGCACCTACCGAAGCTCAGAAAACCTCTACAACTTAACACAAGACAGCATCAGTTTAAATACAAGAGTTTAAAGTTAACATGTAAGGTGTTACAACTCTTTCAGACCAAAGCAAGTATGAACCTTGTTTTCAAATTGTTGTGAATAAGTCAGACTTTCATGTGCTCCTCTCTGCCCTACATTTTGTTATTTTCCATTGCAAAGATGTAGAGATGAATCCTTGTTTTAACATTTAACAGCATTTAACAGTAGTGATCCTATTGTCAAATTCTTGAAGACTTCTTGTTTATTATCCTGCTTCATAGACTGTATATATGTTGAATGTTAAAGTTGTGTATCTTTTCTTATAATCTCTGCTCTCACACTCTAGATTCCACAATATACAAAATTAATAATAAGGAAAATATATCTGTTTCTTTTTTTGTTTGTGTATGTTTTGTGTAGTTTTTAGATATCTGTGGCATATCCTTTTAAGTTTAAAGCCTGCGTGGATCAGCCACTGTTAGCTGCCAGTTGGCTATAAAACAAGGTTCCACACCTTAAAGCCAACATCAGATTGGGAGTCATACTAAATTATTAGCAGTTGTTTCTGATCGTTTGTATGTGACACCGTCGAGAGCATATGAATGTAAAGATGTAGACATCTCCTCTCAGTTTTCAATGTTAAAATGACACTATTCATTTTGCTCAACCCCTTACAGAAATAGATTTTGTTTGTGAATGTGTCCTAACAGATGGGGTAATTAACAATGATTGGGCTGGAATAGCAACAATAGAATTATGCATTAGAAATGTTTTGTTTTAGCTGTACACTAAATCTATTATATACCTTTAGCTGTTCCAACATGTGTTATTGATTGTGGTGGTAAAAGAAAAGGAAGATGAAATAATCAGAATAAAAAGTTGCTTCAATCATAGAGCAATTGCAACATTTATTGAAGTGTTGGCTTTCTTGTATTGATTTTTCAACACATTACAAAAATACATATATGCTCAAAACAGCAGAGTACTGTTCTGAAATCACTTTTTTCACAATGATGCACTCCCCCCAAAAAGACCAAGGAAACTGTTTTGTACAAAGAGTGTAAGTGAAATTTGTGAAAAGTGAAATATGAAAATGTATTTAAAATTACAGTTGTAAGTGCCATCACAAGACCTTCAACCAACCATGGGAAAAAAACATAATGTTTATGAATGTCTCATTAAATTGATTTGGAAGAGAATTCCCACACAAAGCATTGTATTCCACTGCTGAAGGCTCTCCCTTTAGGATCACTTCATTCTCCTTTTTTTATCATTTTGTTTTTACATCCATAAAGGATAGCTTCACCAAACCAACAACAGGAAACCCATAAAAAAAAATAAAATAAAAAGACTGAAGAGACCAAGAGTCAATAATGGCACCACTCTTGTTAGAAAAAAATAATAATCTGGCATGATTCTGCAATATTACATTTCAAAAAATTGTCTTCCCATACAGTGAACAAGTAATCATACAGAAACATATTCATGAAGATAAAATCCCTCCACCAGGATAATCATACAAAACTGCTATGGCATTCAAAAACATTTGAAAGAACATTGGAGAAAACAATACTTTATTATCATTTTAACACTTACACAGAGTATTTCATTAATGGCATACTTCAACACTGTAAACATATTGTAAGACTGAATGTCTATGTGTGAGCTTGATCTCTGTCAGGGTTCCACTGTTTATCATTTGAATACGATATATTTCATAGTGGTATGGCTCATTTTTGGCCTAACTCTGATCTGAGTTTCCCTGGAATGAATACACGTGCATTTACAACAGGATATTGATTTTTGCACTCATGCACCGACATGTGTAAGCAAGCTGAAAGCAGCTCTTCAGCCGATCTCACAATTCACTAAAATATATTGAACTACGTGGTAACTGAATAGCTTATGGAGAGCTGCTGTGACCTCAACATTGATTCCTTTCTTTAAAAAAACGTTTTAAAAAATCCCCAAAAAGAGAAATTTGCATTCAATTGCATTGAAACGGAATTATCCTTTTTCTATCAAAACAAAATGGAGCAGATAAAAACTGACAATGGGCCAAAAAAAAGCAGGTCGAACTTTCAAGTGAATGATTTAGAATCGCAGCACTAAAATTAAAGATGGTGTCTCAATCTCTTTCATGTGGCTTTGCTGTCTCCCTCCCTCTCACGCTCGCTCTGTCTCACTCTGATGGTCCGTTATAAGATGTGGCCAGTAGATGTGCATTTGGGTACAAAAAAAACCACACGTTTCATATGCTTCCAATTTCATTTGAATGACTCTTCTCCCTGGTCAAGGTCTTGCTCTCTCTCCCTCCATTTCTTTCTCACACTTGTTCATTTCTCAGTTCCAATCTTTCATTTTTACTATAAGAAAAGCCCATACTCAAGGTCGCCCGGCCATCTCCCATTGCAGCTGTGCTCAAAATTATCATAACTCATATAGCCTTTTTTTCCCTCCTATACCAGATTCATTTCAGGATGAATGATGCAGAAAATAAAAACTGTAATCCCCAAAAGTCACGAACATGCACACTGTCTCAAAATCTGTTACTGGGAGTTAAACCCATATCACTTTGTGAGGCAAATGAACAGGCTTCCTTTTAAAAGTCGCTCTAATGCATGAATCTGAGCTAGTGAACTGTGAAAAGACGCCGTCAGAGAGCAGCTTAGAGCACACTGCAGAGAGAAGAACACACACGCTAACACACATTGATATGAATTTCATTTGAAATCATTTTGTGGCTCCTAAGGGGACACAGGAAGTCAAGGGGGTCGGAGGGAGATGCCACGCCAGACGGGACAGGGAGATGGAGACTGATTTAGAAAGTGTTACAATTGTTGAAGTAGCTTTAGATTGCCTTTGAGTAAGCACATGTGGGGTGGGGGAATGGGGCAGATAATCAAGTGGGTCTGATAAAGCAATAATAAATGGTAGTTACACTTAGCGTATACTGTGGATGATGCAAGCAGCTGGTCTTCTGATTGTTTAGTTTTAGGCAATTTTTCACGTACAGTCTGGGCTACTTTAACATTAAAAAAAGAATCTATTTACAAACAATAAACAGGACTGTTCTCCTTCTCACATTAATCACAAGTAGTCTTAACTTATTCAACATATTAAATATGGTGGTTTAATCCTACATTGGGAATGTACTGAGCATCAGTTAAGGGTACCTCCATTAAGTGCAACCTTTATTTATGTCCTGGCTGAAGCAAGGACAGCAATACAGTAACTGCATTTTGAAATTATTCACATGCCAATGTTTAAGAGGACAAATTCCCTGAATAAATTAAAGGTAACTTATCAGGTCTCTAAGATTATTTTGGATTTTTAAAACCCAGCATGATGTTTTTTTGTCAGGCTGACATTCAGTGCTTTAGGCCTGTGTGAGAGAATGGATTGTAGTCCGCTGCTGCAGTTAATATAGAAAACATTTTTTTTTACTTTTAAAAGCGAACTGCTTCACACAATTTCACTCTTGTATGATAATAGGCTTCCTTAAAGGAAAAAAAAGAAAATTTGTATTACGGGTGACTTCTTTCCAGTTATCGAATTTTAGAAAAAAAAATGTTTTAGCACATTTCAAAACTAACTCCATATGAAATCCCACAAAGATGTACCTGCACATGCCAAATATCATTACAAAAATCCAATAAATACAGAAATTATTGCACAGTAGAAAGGCTCCATGGATTCCTAACTGATAAAATCCTCAGACAGTTTGCCAAGAAACACCAAGGTGGGCATTCCAGACAAGTTCTCATTAAAGTTTCCCTTTGTCTATATTCTCAGGTGGCAGTTTCTGTGACAAGAAAAAAAGATGAACATCAATCAGTCTCAAAATTCTTTAAGAGAGAGATTATCCAGCCAAGCCCCATAGCTGAAGAAGTGGTTATAGGGATTTTGTGTGCATGTGTATGTGTGCTTTTGTGTATGCATGTGAGTGTTTGCTTGTGTACACTGTAGGCTGTATAACTAATGGTTGTTGGCTTAACCTCTGTCCGCCTGCTCCAGTTTGACCTCACTGGCCATCAAATGTTCACCATGCCATTTCTTCATGTGTTTCTCCAGCGTGCTGTAGACGCTGAAGGGCATGTGGCAGATGTCGCAGCGGTACACCTCCTTCCCAAATTGCCCGTGGGTCTTCATGTGGCGCGTCAGCTTGGAACTCTGGGCACAGGCGTAACTGCACAGGTCGCACTTGTAGGGCCGTTCCCCTGTGTGGCTGCGTCGGTGCACCGTCAGGTTGCTGCAGTTCTTGAATACCTTGCCACAGTATTCGCAGGTGTCACTCCTCCTCTCTTTAGAGCTCGGGGGCCTGCCAGGTCCAGGTCCCCGCAGGAGGTGAGGAGTACTGCTGCCGCTGCGGCCCGAGGCGCTCCCTCCTTCCATCAGCTCCCCAGGCGGGGTGGAGAAGCGGAGGCTTCCCGTCTCTGAGGAGGAGTGTTCGGAGGAGGTGCCGAACGGCGACTGACGGGAATCTGTGAATCCCAAGAAGGGTTCTCTGATGAAGTGGCGTGAAGCAGCGTAGCCAGCCAGGAGCTGAGAGTAGACATTCTCCGGGGAGATAAGGGGTAGAGTTGGGGGAAGTTCCAGCTGTTCCTTCTCTATCTTGATCCTCTTGTTGTTGGAGGGGCTTGGGCTGGTGATGGGGGTTGGTCGACGCTGGAACAGCCCAGGGAAGGAGTCCACTTCAGACACACTGATCCTGCCATTCATTACAGGTCTGTGGTCCTCCCGCTCACCTCGTTCTCTTTCCTGCTCCCTCTCATTCTCTCTTTCTCTTTCTCTTTCTGCTTGACCCCTTTCTCCACCATCTCCATTAGGTTGTCTCTCCAGGCTTCTCTTGTTAAGATGAAGTCTAAGGTGATTGTCCAGATGGTTGTACGGGTGCATGATGCTTACCCCACCACTGTCATTTACTCTATCCCTGTTCAGGGGCTTCTCCTCGGGAGACTGTCTAGGGCCATTCTCCCTGTTCTGGCTGAATTCCTGGGAGTCCTCACTTAAGTTGGAATCTGGCCGACCATTCCTCAGTTCTTCCTCCTCTTCCTCTTCCTCCTCTTCTTCTTCCTCCTCCTCCTCCTCCTCCTCCTCATTGTCCATACCCATCCCTCTTGAATCTCCCTCCCTACTCTTTTCTTCTCCCTCTCCTCCCTCTCCTCTATTTCCCTGTTCTGGGGAACCACCGATGGACCCAGACTTGTTGTGCATATGTGTCTTCATGTGCCTCTTAAGCTTGCTAGCCTGGGAGCAGGCATGATCACATAGATGACACTTGTATGGCCTCTCTCCTGTGTGACTGCGTCTGTGGACGATCAAGTTGCTCTGGAACTTGAAAATCTTGCCACAGAACTCACAGGATTTGGATTTCCCCGGGGTCTGGTTCTGTCCCTGGGTGTCAGGAGGGCTGGCAGAACCGTGTCCCCCCTGAGGAGTAGGTGGCTGCGGGGCATAGGTGAGAAAAGCAGGGGGCTTGGCACCAGGCTGGAAAAGTGTGGGACTCAGCAGGCGGTGCATGGGTGGCACACGGTTGGGTGAGAGAGGAGGTGTGGGCCCCCCATTATTGGTCGTGTTGCCCGCAAGTTCCCTCAGTCGTCGGGAGAAGTCCATGGAAGGAGGCTCCATGGGGGTCATCCGCATCACCCTCTCAAAGGCACTAGGGTGCTGGGACAGCAGCCCCATCTCCTCTGGGCCCAGCCTTTCTAGAGGGGGTCTAGGCGGCGGTGGAGGGCTGATAAAAGGTGGTGTTGCAGGCAGCCGGGCCTCCATGTACCCCGGGGGAGGGGGGTGTTCCCTGAGCAGGGGTGCAGCCATGCGGAGGAGGTGGAATGGGTTGTTGGTGTCACCGAGGAAAGTTGGGAGAGGGGAGCGGGGCAGGGCATCAGCGCATGGGGGTGGAGGCAGAGCCATGCGAGGGGTGAGGGAGCAGTTAACTGGATGGTTGTCCAGGTAGATGCGGATGCCATGAGTGTGCTGGGCATGCTGAAGCAGGAACCAGGCGCTGGTGAAGGTCTGCTTACAGGTAGTGCAGATGTAGCTGGATGGCTCATTTTTATCTGTGGGCCAAGAGAGAGATCACCATAAATATTGTAAAACCCAAATCTAAATAAAATATGCAAAAAAAACAGACATTTTTTATTTAACAATTTTCACAAACCTATTACTTTACAATGCCTTCATGTTTATTAACTACATGTGTTATGTTATTTTATGTTCACATTCGTGAACAACAAATGAATTGAACTAAAAGAAAATACAGCTATATCATGCTTCTGTTTGTGTCTGTGTATGAGAGTCTGTAATGGGCTTTGTCTGTGTGTAGGAAATTTTGAGTGCATGTCTGTGTGTTTCTACAGGCTAATGCAGATGGCAGGTACTGCCCTAAGGCCACGACACATTATGCTAATTCGATTGTCAGCTAGGCTTTAATATACAGATCCATCTCGTCTACCCTGTCATTTCCATATGGAGACAGGGGAGGCAGCAATGGGGGAAAAACACACCAGTGAGGAAAAAAGGAAATATAGGACGAGGGAGGGAGGGAGAGTGGGGGAGATGTGGCATTAGAGAGAAAGAGAGACATACAAAAGCAGAGAAAAGGAGAGGTGATGGAGGCAACGTGTAAACAGTAAAGACTCCTCCAGTCTTAACACTGCATCCACATTAAATAAAGCTCTACGTCACTGGTTTAATAACAAGTACAGTAAAGATCTGTCGTGGCTGCACACTCACACACACACACACACACATACACACACACACACACACAAACACACAAAACTGTACGTCACTCACTGACAAATCACCCCTTTAAATGGCATGACTTAATAATGCCAAATGAATCTATCAGTCACTGTAGCATGGCCCTGTCAGCCTGCTTGTGAGTCATAAAAAGTGCCTCAGTTGGGATTCATCTAATTCAACACAGGCTAGCACTGAAGAGGCATTTCCATAGTCTTGTGTTTACTTGCAAGGCATCTGCATCTACTTTATCATCAGCGGCTACCGCAAGTGGAGTCAAGTTGGTACGGTGGTCCCAAAGCTTGGAGCCCCGGAGGGGAAAACAAAGACAGAGAAGTTACTTTTGCCCAAAGTCTTATGTGATCGAGAAATGAGCCCTTAAGATGGTGGACTGCCTCAAAGCCACCCTTTGTCATGGAATGTTAAACACACAGCAGACACAGATACATCCGCGGCAATATTTTCTTTTCACTTTCTTTTTCTGCTTCTTGCATCTCTCTCAGCACACACACACACACACACACACACACATACACTTGTACCATGCAGAGCAGATGAGCGAAAGCTGATGTTGGATCAGTGTCTAGTACAGGAAGCTGATTTGGCGGTGTGATTGGTTTGGCTTTCCCCAGGGGAGATGGGGTCAGAAAAAGTTAATGAGGGGCTCATTTACTGATTCTGTCTGTTTTTCTCTGCTATTAGCGGCACTCTGGTGTAGCCGTCACTCTCATTGTTTGTGTGGGGTGGGACATGACCTGACTCCTGCTGCTAACGGGTGTGTACGAGCATTTGTATGTGCATGAATGTGGACATGTATGTGGATGGGTTTTTGTGCTCGTATGGCTGTGTATGTCTATGTATGTGTGTGTGGTGGTAGTGGGGGGGGGGGGGAGTGGCGGGCTGCATGCCCGTGTTTTGTTTGGCTAGGCTTCACACGGCCGTTTGGCAGCAGAGAGCTGGACAGCTTAACAGCTTGGACGGGGAGAAGAGAGCGAGAGAGGGAAGGGAAGAGGAGGAGAGGGGGTAAGAAGAGAGGTGGAGGGACTTTAAGGGCCAGACGTGCTTGGGCACACACATACATACAAACACATACACAGTGACACACACACAAGAGGGTATTTACATGCCCCCGAGGGACCAAGACAGGTCTATAGACTTGGGAGCTGTGTAATCTCATCAACACACGAGGATCAATTTGAAATGAATATATGAGATTGGGAGAGGGATTGATGATCTCTCTCAATTTTCAAATATTGCTTTCTTATATGTGTAGTTTGGTCTGCACACAATACAAGCTACCCTATCACGTACCGCCACCCCCACAACCTTCCACACCCTCACCACTACGGCAACACATTTACATCTTGTCATATCTTACACAGCTGTGCCATATGGCGTTAAAGGAAGCATGGCAGCTAATAGAGTGGCAGCTGATGACTGCTGCCTAATGACGGCCAAAGACAAATTTCATCAACTTCCCAAACAAGCAAGTGAGGGTGGGGGGGCAGAAAAGGAACAGAAAAGAGACTGAAATAGCAAATAAGAGAATCAAAGATAGATAGACACACCCAAACACACTCGCATGCCAGATGTTGAAGACAATGCAGAAGTGCCTTATGCTGCAATTCCTCTAATTGCTGCTAGATGTTGGTTCTCAGGAAAAAAAAAAATTAAGTATGAAGTGATTTTTTTTAGCATGTTAAAAACTTCTTCTAATGTGCATCTTGGCAACAATTTGAAATGTTGCTATCCATTAGGAGGACATTAAAGCTGAGAAAGAAAAAGAAGGGTATCTCCAGGGACATGTTTGCTTGATTGACAGTTATCTCAAGCTATCAAACTCAGCTGTGGTTTGCTCATGCCTCCTCAGCTCCTCCCACTTGTCTTCTGTTTGCCCAAATTTGGATTCATCTGGTTGGCGGCTAAACCTCTGCCTTAAAAAAACCCTGTGTATCACAGACACTACCTTCAGGTTTCTCAGTTACAGAAACTTGCACACACATAGATGCACAAAAATATGCACACATTAAGCTGCAGGCATCCTCACACCATTCTTTCCTCTCTCACACACACACACACGGTTGCACACATGCTGGGAGAGTGTGAATGGTGTCCCTGCTCAGCGCTTCAGCCAATAAAAGCCTTCATTAAAGAATCACGGTGGGCCGTGTCATGCTTCAGTTTGTGGTAATTACAGCCGTCTGCCTGACATGCAGGCAGGGACCCCTCCACTGCTGACCGCCAAGGTCAACTACCAGTTAGAATAGTTACATTCTCCTCTCCACGCAGTCATTGATGCTGGACCTAATCGGCCAATTTACTCTGGCACACCATATGCACACAGACACACATGTACTGACACACACACACACACACACACACACACACACACACACTGTTCAGTGATTGTGACTGAGATGAAAGGTTAAATGAATTGAAGTCTCAGCAGGATTCTGTAATATGGTGCTGCATTATGAACTCAATTTCGTTTTCCTTTTTTCTAGTAGTACAGCTACTTGTACAGGCTATAGTGTGATGACATTCCTTTGTACTAGCCTGAATCTTTGACTTTTTGGTCATATTTCTGCCCAGGTGTCCACCCAGACAGGCTTTCCCATGAAACAGGCGAACACAATACAGACCTGAGATCAGCTTAGGAGGGCAGCTCTTTGTCCTGTGCAACAAAACTAAGGGCCAGGAGGCCTGGAGGAAGTTATTAAAACATTGGCACATGCGTGGAGCTGAGGTGGGCCAGTAATACTGTTCTCCTTCTCTCCTGGGTTTTTTTTTTTTTACTAAACCACCAGGCCAATTAACCCAGTCTTCAGGGACCAAGATCTGAGCTTTACATCAGATTTTATTCTTTCCAGATTGCCTTTTATAGTCATTATTTTGCCTTAAAAAGTACAAACAAAATGCCAGTGAATGAAAGGGAGCCATGGTATTGACTGTTTGCATATGGCCAGTGAAGAAAAGTTGGTGTGAGGTTGGCAGGGTTGAAGTAGACACCAGGCGTATGGTGCAGACATGTGGATTTGTGTTTAATTCAGAAATTCACATATGCCATCCCTCCAGACGGAGTTTGATTTATATTTCCGTAGCATGAACGCCCTCCATTTACATTACACTTACATTTTGGGGGCTTTATCAGATGCTCTTATCCTGAGGGAATTATAATAAAACCACAGAGGAATAACAAAAGTCCACAGGCTCAGCCTTCGACAAGATGGGCAAACTGGAGCTTGTCAGCTATCAGTGGACTGTGAGTGGATGGTAATGAATGCTCAATGATGCCAAATTAACTCTCACAAAGCTCTGGGAAAATAAAATCATAATTGAAAATAAGCAGCATTTGAACGCCAGCCCACTAAGTTCTTGACTGTACTGCGTTCATCTGGCATGGACAGTTCTTCAGTAGAAAAACGTAACAGCCAGAGAGCAAAGTTTGGAGTGTGTAAAATAATGTTGCTTTACTTAGAAACAGGAAACAGTGCAGGTTTCTGGTTGTTTACAAGGAGGTGACTGTGGAAATAAAGGATGTGCTACAGTATGTGTCACCTATGTATGTGTGTAACATATGTGTCTGTGCACTGCAGCATTCCTGGGGTTCAGGTTCGCTGTACTGCTCCTGCATTCCATCAAGGGCGACAGAACGCCACGGCGACAGATTAGCATACAGAACAAAGCCGCCCGCAGGCTAGGCCACTGGGACACAAACCTGCCCCTATAGCCCCTCCCACACGCTCTCACAACATACACGCGCGCCTGCACAGGCACAAGCCCTGGGAGTACGCGTGTGTGCACCTGTCAGGGGTTAGCTGACACCTCTGCTGCCGGCAAAACAGCCCCTCATTAGCATGGCTGTGATCTAGGGGTCCCCAGGGGTCCCAGCCTCCTCACCTCGCCCGCTTGCCCCCTTTACACCTCTGCTCCTCTCCTCCTCCTCACATCTCCCAACTGTCCCTCCTGCTCCTCCTCCTCCTCCTCCTACTTCTTCAGTGCTCCGCTACCCTTTGCTCTGATGGCTTGTTTGTCATGAAGGGGGCTAATCAGGAGACACGAGGCCACGCAGATCAACCCTGCATGTGTGTGTGTGTGTGTGTGTGTGTGCGTGTGTGTGTGAGATTTACAGGGTTTTGGGAGCTCAGTTAACTACGGCCCACTCAAGCAGTAACTGACACACACATTTAGTAAAAGAAAGAGAGAGATGGAGAGACAGAAAGCAGGAAAGAGACTGTGGAGGGTGGCAGTAGCAGGCAGGGGGTAAGGCTCTCACACAGTGTGACTGGCTCCATGCTAACTCAAACCAGCTTCGACCTGCTAACCATGTACATCTGTGTGAGTGTGTGTGTGTATTTGTGTGCAGCCAACATGACCAGCTGAAATGCCTGACAGACTGAGAGAGGATTTAAAGAAACAGTGCGCCCTAATGTGTGTGTTAAAAAGTGTGCAATCGAGAGCCATGCACAAAATATTTTCTCTTTCACTCTCTTCCTTTATCTACATCTTCATATATCCATTTTCTCCCTGTCTCTGTCTCTCTCTCTCTCCCTCTCCCTGTCTTCCTTTCCCCTCACGTACACACTAAGCACCTGTACAAGGTATCTGGGTACTCCACCCTGACCCTCATGCCTCCTGGGATGCGGGTCAAATGAACAATAAAAGAGATCAGGTATCTCCAACAATTTGATCACAGGCACACACACACACACACTGAGCAAGTCCAGCTGTGCGACAATGCATGAATGGAAGAGGATCTCATGTAGCATGACCAAGGGAACGCGTTACCGCCATGAGGCAAGCTATCCGAGCTAGGGCACAGGGGACACACTGTGAAAAATAACTGGAAAGACCTCTCTGTCAGTAAAGAGCTATGACTTTTGGCTCGGCTTTTGGGACAGAGGAACAAAAAGGGAGCTCCATAAAGTACATTAGCTAAACTCTCTGTGGAATTTCTCTAACCTGACTCATCGACATCAGCTCCTAACTGGTCCCAGCGCCTGCATTTGTGTGTGCTTAAGTGTATGTGCACACACTTGTGGGGTCTGCTGTCTGTCATGTGACGTTAACAAATGGATGACACTCAAATCGTGCTTGTTGTTGTGAGAAGCTGTAAGAGGAGAGAGGAGCAAGATGGAGGAGAGGATGAAAGACATGAGAGGGAGGCCAGTGTGAGAAGAAAAGAAGGAAAGTAATACAAAAGAGGAAAAAAGACAATTGCAGGCAGTAGGGATTAGAATAGAATAAATACAAGGTGAAATATTTTAGAGCAAAGGTCCCCACTGAGGCTGCAGACAAGCAAGAAAACACCAAAATGTTAGGATAGGTGATGGCATCAAAAGACTAAAGCTGCTTTGGCAGTGAAATGGAGACTGACTTTGTGGACTCACACAATGTTTGTTCGAGGTTTTACATCCAAATGAGCTCCAGTCATACCCCTCGGGGACTCTCACTTTGTCCAGAAAGTCAATTTCCTATTCCCCGCCAGTGAATAGGAAATTGACTTTGACATGTGAATGACACGCAAATTCTGTTTTTGCGGGTTTATTAAATTTTTCATCGGATCAATCATTCTGTACAAACAGTGCATGAAATGTGTTGTGTTGTTCCTTTAGAGTTTTTCCTGAACCGTCAACTAAACAAAACTCAATTAAATTAAAGAAAAGCATAGCATTATATGTGGAGATACAGTGCTTATCTCAATCTGTGATAAGCAGGTGTGACATCTCACACGTTACATCTTCTGTGAATGCAGTCAGTTTACCTTACCTCTGTATGTGTGTGTGTGTGTGTGTGTGTGTGTGTGTGTGTGTTTGTGTGTGTCAAACACACAGAGAATATGAAAAAAGAAGCAAGAAAGAAATTGGCCGTTTGTGCCTTTGTGATGTATGCGTTTATGTGTATATGGCAGCTTGCATGTCTTGTATGCGTGTCTTTGCATGTATATGCCCACGCTCAGTGTGTGTATCTCGGGCTACCAATCTGTGACAGGGTGCTATATTCTTTCAGCAGTAGTAATGGTCCCCAGCTGGCTTTTGCCCACTGGAGCCAAGCAGCCAGTCCCACATAACTAGCAGCCCACAGGAAAATACCACCGCGTCCCTGAATAAAGCACACAGGCCCTTCCAACCCAATCAGCCTGCTATAAAACTTGCCCCTCACATGCTTCAGACATGGCGTAGAGTCCATTCCAGTGATTGGGAAAGAGAGCCTGAACATTCATGATCTAATTCACTATTATTCTGCAATTTCTCCAGTTGAATATATAATCTTGGCTCCTTAAGGATATAGTGCTTTTTCCTCACATGCATGATTTAACACCAATTTGCAAGCTATCTAATTAGTGTTAGCTCACTACACCAAAGTAACAAATAGGGATGTGTGTTAAAAGTAAAAATGGGCCCAAGATATTCAACTCTCTTTATTTAAATGCTCTGGAAGAGAGGTTGTGGAGCACATTTTGAAAAGACGCATGTGGGTATGTGATATGCTTGGAACGCTTAAAGCAATGATTGGACATTTTGGGGAAAACACATATGGTGAGAAGATTGATACCACCCTCATATTGGTCCATTAAATATAAGGCTACAACTGGGAGCTAGTTAGCTTAGCTTAGCACAAAGACAGGAATTGGAGTAACAGCTAGTCAAGGTAACAAAATCTGCCTACCAATATATCTCAAGTTGAGATATCATTTCATGTCTCCTTTGTTTGTGTTAAAATGACTCTTATCCCATTATTTTTACAATTCCCCTGTTTTTTTATTCTTTGTGCTACGCTAAGCTAGCCAACTGCTGGCTCTAGCTTCATATTTACCATACATCAATCTTCTCATTCAAACATATTTCCCAAAATGTCAAACTTCACCCGTAGGCTCAGGCTCACGTTCCACTTTACTCGAATGTGTAGTAATGCTAAATGTCAGGCCCTCAAACTATTAAGGACAATTAAAAGAAAGATGCAGATTAAAATGTGCTTTCTCTTCCCATAAATAAATGAACTATGATCTAATATGATCAAATGTATGCACAAAGATTATCAGTTTGCTGTTATGTTCAATAAGGCAACATGAGACTCTCTTTGTGTTTCCTTCTATCTATCCATCCATCTCTTATCTATAAGTTTGTGTTGTGACCCAATGAAGGCAGGCGGCACAACATTATTTGTGTTGCAACAGTCGTGTCTCCAGGTGAATTATGCTCTCTCTCTTTCAGGCCCTGTACATACTCAAGTGTGTCAAGCCATCTCTAACATGTAACCTCGGATGCTCCACACACACCAGTACACACACAAATGCAGACATGAACATAGATTCATCTCTCAACAAACACACCCAAGACATATTTATGAAGTGACATTTGTGTGTGTGTGTGTGTGTGTGTGTGTGTGTATGTGTGTGTGTGTGACTGAGAGCGAGAGAGAGAGAGAGAGACAGGGCTGACTTTGGCCTCAGGCCTTCCCCTCTAGGTTCTGTGTGGCCTCTCCCTCTGTGGCTCTCTCTCTCTCTCTCTCTCTCTCTCTCTCTCTCTCTCTCTCTCTCTCTCTGTCATTTCTTTCTCTTTTTCTTTCTCGTTTTCTCTCTGTCTTTCTGGCTGTTATCACGCTGATACATTTCCTGCTCCTGGCACGGCTCCTGCATAGCTTATGGTTAAAGAAAGCTTTCATCTATCCAGTGCCTTTAGGACACACACATGCACACACACGCACACACTCACACCCTCAAACACACTCACACATATACAAGCGCTGGTACAGGCCAGCGCTGCCCCGCCAGACCACAGGCCCAGACAAGCTCCGCTGGCACCAATCACCCTGATAACATCTTAGGCTTTATTTCATTCTGGCTTGCTCGGTTCTGCTCTGGGGAAGACAGACACAAAGAAGAGGGCTTTCTGGAAAAGTATGAATTACGCCAGTATACAGGGAGAGTGTGGCCCCTTAACCCTGAGCAGTTAACTCCCCTGTCTGCAATGCCATCTATAGACATGATAGTGCAAGCCCTCTTTTATCCAAGAAACAGACTGGAGCAGATGTTTCTTCCTTAGAGGTCAGTACAGGTTTTATGAGTTAAAGTGAAAGTTAAAAAAGTAATTCAAGTTAATAAAAAACATATTTACATGTATAGTGAAAAAAGACAGGACAAATGTAAGCATCCTCTCATCCAAAATATAAAAAAATCTAAACACGCAAAGTTTTGAGATATTCGTCTAATATTTCTGCCTCCACCCATTCATACATTTCTGTGGTGCTCACAGCATTAAAAAATATATATGAAATAATTAACATCAATGTGTCATTTCAAATACAATGTCCTTGGTCCTCTGGGTAATCCACAGAGCAACCTTACAGTTTTTACTGGAAATGGAACTTAGTTCTACCCCCAAAAAATTATTGTTGTATGTATTGTGGATTATCCAGAGGAAAAGGGACACTTTTTCCGTTTTGAAAAGTACAAATGAAATGACATTCACTCTCAGAGATATATATATATATATATATCAAAACCTGTGCAAATAAAACAGACTGCATGGCAACCACAAATAATGTTGTTTTTTAAATATTTTTTTATAACTGACCCTAAACTAATTACTTTGGAAATAACTTCTATGTTTTTACATTTGTTTTAGGCTTTTTCATTCAACTATTATTGCTTTAAGGACATTTCTACTGTGTATGAAAAATACTATATTGTGTATGAATGTTGTATCAATACACAATATGTTATTTATACACTAGATATTGATTCTGGCACACCACTGATTTATATTTAGGAGACAGACCTACATAAAGGCAGCTTACATTTATCATGTGTTTGTCTGTTTCTAGTATCCTCTATCGGAGTAATTGCTCGAGACAAATAAATGGATGAAATAAGGGGAATCGTAAGTGTACCATGAAAGGCTTTCAATATCTCTTGTGGTGAAGCACACTGTAAAAGGGAAATACGGCCATAAATGCTGTCTCCTCATTTTCTTCTCCCACAATCCCACCAAATCAGAGTGGGGCGCTAATAAGATAAGAGGAAAGGAACAACAACATTGTAGCAAGTAGGATAACTCCTGTCTGACTGGATAACAAGCGCCATCTATTTTCCTTTTCACAAATACTAATGGTAGCCCTTTTTCTCCCAAAGGCAAAAACACACTACTTTTCAGTAGAAAAGGGTGAGTGAATGCCCCGGTCAGAAAATGTCCCTATATTCCCCTGAAAGGAGCATATTATATGTTATGCACTAAAGTCTTTCAGACTGCACAATAGCCGAACACACACAGACACATGAGAATTTTATTTGCATGTCCGTCATGAAGACAAGAACAGGAGAAAGGTGTATATGTTGCTGAGCAGGTTTTTTGTTTAGGGTCTTACATGTGTGCATTTGAAAGTGTACATACAAATGCAACTTATACTGTAATTACAGTAAGTTCTTTATGCAATCTGCAACATTACTCAACACTGATGAAAGCACACCTGTTATCAAATGTCACAGCCAGAGAGGAGAAGCAGAGGTGCAGATCCAATAACCACAGTGCAGCTGTCAAATTACCTTGATTATAGCTATTTATGCAAAGAACATAAACACATCCACAGATTCCCACTGACACAAGACAACTTATGGTCCGTAGCAGCGAGACCATGAAGTTCACATCAGCACTTCACTCAAAGCGACACACAAAGCAGCGTGTTTGTGTTGAATACCAAAGCGCCATCATCACTCTCCATTCGTAGCAGGGACGGGGTGTGAGGTTTCTAATGCCTCTTAAGTAAGGCTGTTAAGGAGCAAAGAGTCCACACATCTGGAAGACACAGTCAGTCGGCACATGCTGAAAGTTAGCGGTGGCGCTCGCAGTCCAAATTAGTGGCGAGTTTTATTCCCCCGCTGTGGTAGGAAAATATCAAATCTGCTGCCATATGAGTGCCATAAAGCTGGCTGTGGAGCGTTTGATGCCTTCATGTGGGAGCCTTTAAGCTGTGTGTGCATGTGTCTGTGTGTGCACAAGCATGTTTGGTGGGAGATGCAGGCCTTAATGTAAGATGGGAGTCATTGTATGCATTCCTGCATGCACACATGTTTTGTTTGTGTGTGTGTGGCTCTTATCTGTGTGTGTATTCCTGCAAGCAAGTTGAGTTTCCGTTTTCCAGCATAAATGTTCCAATGTACATTTCTATGTGTGTATGTGTGTGTGTTAGTGTGTGCATGTGAGCGTGTGTGTCAGGTGGCTGTAGCAGTGTGCATATGCAGCTGTGCCACTTTAGCAGCTCTCTTATAGACCTAGTTGACCCTACAGACAGACACACACACACACAAGCAGAGTCAGACGGCCCCTGGGGTGGTCCTGTCTGAGGCGCAGTGTTATGAGCCAACAACTCTAGGGGCCCATACGCAGGCAGGAACACATATACTGTAATTGTACACACACACACACACACACACACACACACAGATGTGTATGTTAACCCAAATGGTCATACATGCTCAGAGACATACAAATGGTGAATGCCTGCAAACGGAAGTTATTTCATTATTTTACCTTAATGTTTAAGCTAAAGCTAACGTTTTCTTTTGCCATTTGTTTCCACAGGATTGCCATCACTGCTCATGTGCTAATCCTAGGAAATCTTAGCAAAACATGTCGCTTGCTCTTTTATTAATTTGTAAGAACTTAAGTTTCAAAATTACAATGACAGAAAAAGTTATTTAGTTTTAGATTCAACCACTGCCTACAAAAGGCTGTGCTCAGGTTTTTTAAAATTTTCCTAAATCAGATTTTCTTTTGTGCACTACATGGAGTATGAATGGTATTGGTTTATTAATTTTAAGAATGGTGTTTATCTGGTGGATGTATCTTTTGATTTGGTATTTAATTCATTTCGTTAAAATGTTTCAAAATTAAAATTGAACCTGACTTGTGCTGCTGTAGGAAAAAGTCACCACAAATTTTGTTGTATAAATATGCAATGACAATAAAGGTGATTTGATTTGCTGTAGAAAAAAAGCATTCAATTCTAAACCTTTAAAACGAGTTTCCTCTAATCTATTTCTAAGCAATGATGTTGTCTATAAAGTCCAGTTACCTGATGTTGACATTATGAAATATATTCTTCTTTTAAATGGCTCTAACATCACTATATCTATCTATATAACAGCACTGTCTCTTTTTCTTTTCCCCTATTGCAGCTTGAAGTGCAAAAAAAAAACACATGAGAAGGAGAAACTGTATCATGAATGAGTGTGTGTTCATGTTATTAAAAAAAAAAGTGTATTTAGTGTGTACAGTCCCACAGTGGAATAAGGAAATATTGCCACTCTCAAACTGGGAAACACGCTCACATACACACACACGTACAAACACATGCACACACACAAGGAAATGAAAATGGACACACACGCCAAGACACAAGATCAATTCCCTGGCAAGCATTCAAAACACTCATGTAAGAGCACATAAACACACACAGACTGCACAAGAAATGCAAAAGCACTAACACACCAGAGACACACTTGCAGGCAAACACACAGACACACAAAAGTGTGTACACACACCATCTACACAACTGCCACCATGTAACCCCTAATCACAACCCCAGAGCTTGGACATCAAATGAAGCAAGTTTTAAAAAAAAAATCATCAGGAGTAATTAACGCATTTTCATATGCAAATGTGATTAATGCAAAACTACAAAGTCATTATGCAAATCGACTTTTCCTTGAGCCTCTGTACAAATATCCGCAGCTCAAATCAGGGATCAGTCTCGCCATCTTTCTTTTTTTATCTCTTACCCCTCTCCCTCTATCTCTCTCTCTCTCTCTCTCCTGGAGTAGAGATAATGCGTAAGTAGCATGTGAAGTTATTTCTAACTCACACAGTGTGTGTGTTTTCATGCGATGGGCCGGGGCTATGGCATTACGCCACCTGCCTACTGATTACTGGCTGCTTGGCACTGGAGCGAGACAGGGAAGCCGGCGTACAGGGGAAGGTATGAATATGCAAAAGCCTGATTGCTTTTCATGATTAAAGCCTATTTAATATGGAAATGAGAGCAAGCCAGGTGATTAAAGGAGCATTGGGTGGTGGGGCAAAAAGAAAAAAAAAGATGGGAGGGGGGAAACAGAGAGAGGGGAGAAGAGAAGAGAGGAGAAAGACACCGTCAAATCCACATCGGTGGTGAGGTGTGCAAACTGGAATGTCACAGTTATTTAGTGACAGCAGAAGTGAAACAAGTGTCGAACACAGCAGATTTGATCTCTTTGGGCGCAAAGGTCATTGTCCCCTTTGATATGTTCTGTAGGTTACACCACTGGTTTTCATCCAGAAACCACCATAAATTATTTTAGATGAGAAGAAAATCCCTTGTTGCTCATTAGCTTAAGAACAAATACTGATCTTATCACATTAAAATGCTCCTGCGCACTTTAGCACACTTTCACACCCGCAGAAATGTTGTGCATGTAGGTGTGACAGTTCTAAAGTGGCGGGTATCTCAAAAATTCTTTGATCGTGAATCCAGTGCACCTTTGGTTAACTTAACAGCAGTATCGGTATTGCATAAAGCTTGTAAG
Source organism: Nannoperca obscura (assembly GCA_036024295.1). Lineage (NCBI taxonomy): Eukaryota > Metazoa > Chordata > Actinopteri > Centrarchiformes > Percichthyidae > Nannoperca > Nannoperca obscura. Next base: position 47,771 of record JAVQJL010101669.1, read on the forward strand.
TAGCGCCCCACCGGAAAAGAAAAGACGAACAAATGCAAAGTCTTCAGCCTAATATAGTGATGTGCCCACAAAAGTGACAGCAGAGAGATGAGAGGTGGACTGAGAGAAAAAGAGAGAGAGGGATGTTTGAGGATGTCACTGTCGTTCACTTGGTCTCATGAAATATTTACCGTGTGAATATGAAAATATGAAAACAAACTCTATACACAGTGTTTGTGAGCGAGAAATAGAGAGAGAGAGAGAGAGAGAGAGAGAGAGAGAGAGAGAGAGAGAGAGAAAGAGAGAGAGAGGCTGTCATGATGTGACTTCGCCCTTATGTACTGGATGTCTTAAAGTGCTCCAAGGGGGCCCGGCAGCCATCCTGGGAGGGGTTCAAAGCAGGGCCAGGGTCGTCTTAGCATGGTAACGCTCCCCTAGTGACAACCTCTCACTTGCCTGGTGACACGCATCATTCTTCACAGACACTTCACACACACACGCACACATATTAACATACTCTGACAAAGCCCACACGTATACACACAGAGTGCATGCATCAGCAAGAGAAACTCAAGGAGAAAAAATAGGGCACAGAAGGGCCATTTTTCATCTACACTGTTGTGTGCATGCGTGTGTATGTGTGTGTGTGAGAGAGAGAGAGAGCGTGCGCGCGCATGCATGTGTGTGAGTGTGTTTGCACCTTTTGGGGTTGAATCTGCTAGCCTTGCAGCATGTTTGCAGTTTAAGCAAGCAGGCTGACAGACAAAGAGGCCAGACAGGATGTTATAAAACACAACCAGGTGAAAAAGAACAAAAACAATCCAGGAGAGGAGAGGGTTAAAGGTTATGCATTCAGCATACAAGTATTTCATGCACGCAAGAGCACATTATGAGTGCATGTGCATTTCTGTACTTAAGTGTGTGCAGGATCTAACACATTCTCATTTTCTTCTTCTCTTGTCTTTTTTGTCACCTGTACTGCAATTATTTGTGTGTGTTCATGCTGCAAAATTCTCAACAGCACGTGCAAGTAAATGTGATGATATTTCCTTACTTGTGTGTGTGTGTGTGTGTGTGTGTGTGTGTGTGTGTGCCTGTGAGTGTGTGCACTGCTAACACATCGGACTTAATTAGACCTAATAATGTAATCTAATTTGGTTGAAACTTGAGACTGCCTTGAGTGGCAATCTAATGTGTTGAACAAAGCTCTCCTCCTCTCTTTCATTTGGGGCTTCGAGTGCTTTCATGTCCTGCTCTCTTAGTGATAAGACTGTCAGTCTTTCAGTCTGTCTGTCTGAGTGACTAACTGACTGCCGCTCTAACAGGCTGACTCACTCACTGACTGTGCCCAAATGTTTTTTCTGACCACCTAACAGAAAAAATGCCATGTTAAATGCCTTTTCACTGCAGAAGCAACCAAATGAGTATCATGTTTTTTCTGCTGCAACAAGGCTCCTAGCTGCTGCATCAGGCTGTTTAATGCTTGGTAAATTTCCAAAGTATTACCGAAAAATTAGACAGTTACCAAAAGTCACATTACAATCTAAAATGTAACAAAACGGATGGGATGTCTTGACCTTTTCTAATTAAATTACATGATAATTGATCACTTTTCTCCTATCTTTTTTTTTCAATTTTAAAAAAATTACTTGTGACAACTAAAAACTGTGCTGTCACATATTGTTTGTGTTTTCCTTCAATACATTTTTTTCCACCCAGAGCAAAATATGGTGACCACACACAGCTGTTGGCCACACACAGAAACCGTGCATGCGAAGCTGATCTCTGTACTGATGACAAAAGATAGACAAATGCAGAAACTTTGATTTTGAAATGAACAAAATGTGCAAATCAATAATCTGTGTCCAACACTTTGCTTGAAGAATCGTACAGTAAAAACTGAATTTATGTGCGACATAAAAAACTAAATTACACTAAACTCTAAACTGAATTTGTCTCCTAATACAGTATAACTAAAGCATGATTTTCTCTCTGCGTTTTATTTTTTATTTTTTGGGGGGGGGACTGAATCTGATTTAGTTTGTTATCAAACATTTGTTCCATTATTTGCTCCAAGAATTTTTTCCCGCACAAATGTAATAATAAAAAAAAGTGCACCTGCTGTGAACAAGAATAACCACAGGCTGATGACACGGCATCAACATAAAATCTTCATCTTCCTTTTTACATCGATTCTCTCAGTCCACCACTGCTTGTGTAAATATATCATAAACTACTATAACACTTAATTTGGATGAGTGGTTGGAGTTGTGAAAGAACTAAATTAATTAAAATGTTATTACAATTTATGCTGTTATGCCACTGTAATGTGTGAATTTTACAGGTATATAATACTTTAATCCAGCATAACAATGTTTACTGTCTTATAGCACTTATCTTTTTATTACTACTCATTTTAAAGACGTTTGTAAGACTTTCAGTATTTCAAAATACTTCTATAACGCTTTATATTATCTGTACATACTGTACATGTAATTTAATGCATTATAAAAGTCTACCCTTTGGTATTTAAGTCTCTCTATAATATACCAGCTTAAAACACAGTGGTGGACAGTTTCTATGTTAACTGTATAATCTTTTTACATAGAAGACTGTCTGGTAACTTCTCCCTCCTCTAACCAAGTCCCTCTTAGTCTACTGGAGTCTGTGTAATCCTGGATAGCCTTCCCCAGCTCTTGGGTGTGATGGTGACTGTCTCCTCTGATAACTTTGAACTGGTTTCCCTGCAGCGCTGGCAGTCTACAGGCCTCGCTCCCCCCACCCCACCCCACCCTCACCCCCCATAGCCAGATGAACGGCCTTGCTGCTTTATTAATCCCCTTCTCCTCACCACGCACACAGATGAATTTTAATCAGCTTTCTTAACCTCTTCATATGCTGCAGGATTTCATTACAAACGCTCAGACACGTGACGTGCACTCACACGAGCAAAAAAAAAGAAAGAAAAAGAAAACAAACACACACACACACACACACAAACATACTGGGGGTGGCTCCTCTATCACCTTCTTCCTCGCCTTTCACAATTGGTTTCAGCTGAAGAAGTCCTTCAGGCCTGCCAGTGTGTTTGTTTGGTGTGTGTGTGTGTGTGTGTGTAATGTTTTACTTTTGCGGAGCAGAATAGACATACAGTGCAGCTCTCACTCACTCTAATGAAATCATCCCAGGCTACATTAATCCCTCCTGAAGGCCACTGTCAAAATAACAAGCAGCTGGGATTCTTTAAAGAGAGCTATCTCTCTTGGACAGGTGAGAGATGTATGCGCGTGTGTGTGTGTGTGTGTGTTTTGCACCTACATGTGTGTAAGACATATGCTTCTATACTGACAATAGAGCTGTCTTCAAAACTTGTGTTTATGGTTGAGCTACTTATTGCTTCTTCTTGCATCCTCCTTTAAATTTACAGTGTGTTTCGGGCTCCGTACCTCCTCTCTCCTGTTTGGGGCAGATCCCCCTGGCCGGTGTCAGCCTCCTCTCCACGTCCTCCTCTCCGCCAGAGGTCACCTGGATGCCCACCTCCACGGGAATGGAACCTCTACCCAGCTCCAGCGACCTGGCCCTGGGAGAGATGGAAATGCCCGTGACCCCGCCAGTCTCCCCAGGCTTGGAGAAGGACCCCGGTCCGCTTCTGGGCCCCCGACACAGACGGCGCTTGTGCTCGATGAAAACCAGGATATCGCCCAGAGGGAAGTTGGTCTGGCACTGGCCGCAGGTCAGCAGATCATGCTCCCCAGGTCCCGCCCTCCGCGGGCTGGGGGTCGATGGTTCCGAAGATGGAGATCCTGCCCCTGAATCATGATTGGCCTCTGCTGCAGATAGGTAAGAGGAGAATGACAGCTGTAAATCACTTTTAAAGACTTGAAGAGAGCAAGAAGAAAGAGAGCGAGAGACACAGGAAGAGAAAAAATAAACAGCGAGGTTTAGTTAGTCCTGATAACATTACCTGATGAAAGCCATCTCTCCCTCCCACACAAGATGATCATTACGTTCACAATTGTGTCACTTTCATGGCACAAAACATTGCCATCGCCAAGACAAACACCTGCACAGCTTATCCGTGAGAGATCTGCGTGGGTGGGACCCAGCACATACACCGTATGTATTTGTGTGTCTGTGCTTCTATTTGTGTGTGTGTGTGTGTGTGTGTGTGTATGTGGCCAGGAAGCTATTCATCTCACAGTGCAGGCTGGGTTTCCGGTGAGGGCCTTCGCTGCATTAAGCTGTCATAGCTTAGACGGCTGCCTTCACCACGTGGGAGCCCCGGCTTGTGCAGAACAAAGTGTAGAGTAGTGGAGGCCACATCCACCAGTGCCGAGCATGTGTGTATGTGTGTGCTCATGTTTGTGTGTATCACAGAGTAAGACATGGAAAAGAAAAACGAAAAAGAGAGGGAAAAAAACAGTAAGATGTCCAAGTGTGTGTGTGCATGAATGGAGCAGCTCACAGGTGAGTTCGAACACTGTATTCTCAACAGACAGAAAATCTATAAAGCTAAACCCGGGGTCCTGTTAAGAGAGTAAATCTCATTCTTCACAGATCTGACACGGTCATTAATAACCATTACACACACACACACACACACACTCCCTTATGGCAGAGACTGAGTCCCTCAGCTTAAGGTAAATCCCCTCATGGTCCTTTTTTTTTTTTTTAACACTACCCTGATGTACCAGTATGGAAATGTGTCCTCTTCTAAAAAGCCCGGAGGAAACCTGAAGCTCCAGAGACTCTAGCGGTGTCTTAGTGAAGCAGGTACCCAGGGAGAGGTGTTGATGCCTGGGAGAAGAGCATGGCAGCGCCTGCCTGTCTGTGCCGCTCCGCCACTTCTAGCACCCCCATCTCTCCCTCCCTCCCTTTTGAATCTCTTCTCTCTCTTTCTCCAAACATGACACCCTAATAATTGCAAAGATTAGACAAAGAGGGTGTGTGCTGGTTTGTGTGTGCCTGTGTTCTGGTGTGTTGTTATCACAGCAGAGATCCTAAACTCTCTTATCACCCATCTCAAACTGTCAGGAAGGCTTGCTCCTTCTAAATTCCCAGCCATAACGGTTATACTCGGGTATTAGACATTTTTACCCAATTCTTATTATTTCAAATATTTCTTTGCAAATATGACTCATCCCCCATACCCAACCACCCACACACATACGTTCCAGTCCACTCACTTCACCCTGGAGTGATGATCCGATGCCAAATATCTTTTTCTCTAAATGGAGATGGGTTCCTGGATGCCTGCCAAATAATTTCCATCTCATAATCTTTGGCGGCAAAGAAGGAACACAAACACATATTTACCTACAGTTCACAGCTTGTGACCATAATTCACATAAAGCGATGTTCCAGAGTCTTCACACAAGCCGTGTAACTGTGCGCAAGCGTGCATGTGTGCATTATGTGCAATGCATATAAGCAGGACTATGCAGGTGAGCTTTACCAATAATATGGCGTGCTCTTGTTTCTGATGTCGAGGACAAGACAGGTGGAATAAGCCCCAGATCTTTTCGTGTTGTAAAGGAGAAAAAGACAAGATGACAGACACCTGGCCATTTGAACTTGACTTTCGCCCTGCGAGAGGCAGTGGCACATAGAGTAGGGCCTGTTTGTTAACCTACGGTTGAGTAATATGGCCTGGGGGCAGAAGCCAATAAATTAGCAGGCGTTGGCACTGTCACCATGCCACTGAAATATCAGTCGGACATCTTCTAGTGAAGCCGCACCCCTCTCTGAAACCCGCTCACTCTTCTGTCCCGAGGCTCACATGTGTGAGAAAAACACAGGTGCAGGACGAACTGAACATGGAATGCTCACGGGGGGGGGGGGGGGGGGAAGTAAAATTACCCGTGGACACAAACACACTGGAAATGGAAACATGCACACGAAAGAATAACAGTCTAATGTAGCTTATCATGGTGACAGACAGTGTCTAATTCCTCTGTATAAACTCCTATGTGAGAGGAACATGCTTGATAGGTAAGGGAGCATAGCAGACGCACTGTCAAACATGCCATCGTCGAGAAGGCGTGATGATAGCAATAAAACCCAGCTGTCTTACACGATACCACACATACTTTATTTCTCTCTCTTGGTCTGTCTCTGTCTTTCTCTCTCTAGCTTTCTCACACGCACACGCACACACACACACACAGACACACACACACACACACACACACACAGATACATGGAGCTACATTCACCCAATGACAGTCCTGCTACTCTGCCTTATCAAGTGTGAGTTAAGTCAGGCAGCCTTAGAGCACCCCCTATCAGTTTGATGAGGAGAGAGTCAGTCAGTCACTCCACTGCTGCTGCCGCTGCACACTGCACAATATGTACCAGATGGAAGACACAGCTGAAGACAATGGGCCTCTTTCACCATTATTTCCATTTGTGTAAAAGGTGGAAAAATCTATTCAAAAGCCTGGCCAAAATACGCAATACTTAATGAAGAAACAATGTTGTCAGAGGCGAGGAATTGTTTCATTTGAAGCTGAGATTTCTTTAAATTGCAAATATTAAAATGTTTGCCACACAGCTGGGTTAGACTGGTATTGTAATTTCACTGTATAAAATTTGCATGTGTTACGGTAAGTGTGACGTCCTCGTCCTCACCAGTAGTGGCAAGTTAAAACAAGCTAGGTAAGTAAAACATGCCAGGGTGCATATTTTATATGAGGATCCTCTCATGTCCTCTGATGTTAATAGCCCCTATAAATCCCACTAATCCCTAATTATTGTGTTTGTCCTTATATGCTCTTATAAATTTGATGACTCTTTTGGTTGTTTTCATTGCTGCCTGAGGTGAAGGTGAAGGCAAAGAAAAATGTACAACACGGTTTACGTAGAATAAGAAACTGAGAAAATAACGTTTTTGCAGGATTTGAAGGGTTTGTTATTATTTAATGATCTGAATGTAATGTGATTCTTCGAAGCGCCGTTCAACAGAAACCGTGAAACTATTTTCCGTTGACGCTTAAGTCCTGACCTTGCACAACGTTTTAATACCAGCTGCACACTCTGTTCCTGCTGGTGAAGGCAGAGTAAAGCCAGGGGCATATGACAGTCGACCATATACCGTATGGGTTCAGACCTGTCTCCCTTTCTTTGTTTTTCCCTTCCATTTGCTGAGCTAAAAAGACATGCACGCACTCACACACACACACACACACACACACACACGTGTAAACCCCACAGGGAAAGTCGGGTAAGATTCACACTGTCATTGAAAATAAATGACACCAGCAACGTTGCAGATGGTTGCAATCAAAAATTCAAACAACAAGCGGCCTCGCTTAGCCTATCCCTTTTTCTCGGCTGCGATTGCCAAGGAGAGCTGCAACAGTGTGTGTTGTGTAATGCCAGGCCTGTGTGTTTCATTATCTTATCACCATTTAATCTGTAGCAGTCTCATTTCTTATCATAAATCTTGGATTATCAGCCTGAAAGTGAGCAAAATACAGCTCTGCAGCTGATTGTGACTTGTCACTAAATTACTATAAATGGCTTGCAAGCTATGAGGCATGACATTTGGAGATATAAATCAAATTTTCCAAACAATTTTAAGAGATATAATAATAGTAATAATAATAAAGAAGCTTTATAGCATTGCAAAATTGATTAAATGTGTTCAGTAATATTGAAATATAGAAAGACAATCTGAGAACAAACTGCAATGCCTCACAGTAAATCATAAATCGCGCACCAATCATCTCCTGTGAGATTCTCATCCGGTTACCACAATGTGTGTGTGAATATTTACTGTGGCGTTGCAGTGCGTACGGTGGGTTTCTCCCCCAGCATTTGACAGCCATATGGTGTGAATAAGGACGAAAACATTAACTGTTTCACAAGTAGCACGCCAATTCCGGGAGTAAACAGTTATCATGAGGCGTTTCCATGGCCAGATCCAGAAAACAGATCCTCTGTAATAATCCTGATATTAGATTGGAAAACATAATATTATATATATATATATATATATATACACACACCAGTCTCTGAACAAGAGAGGCCTGTGATACTAAACACCGGCCGTTCCATGTTAATGTGTGAGTAATTCATGAGGATATTCCTATGATAGGTTTCTTTTTCATGAATGTGACTCCAAGCTGAATCACTTGAGTCACACAAGAGTCTTAATTAAACAAATGATGAACTGTAAAGTGACGGTCAAATTCAACTCAGACAGAATAGCTTGTTACATGTGATTTGTCAGTGTGTGTGAACATGCACAGTTTGTATATGTGGTCATGCATTTTGAGTGTTACGTGCAGTTTTACAGTATGTGCTCACTGTGTGTGTGTGTGTGTGTGTGTGTGTGTGTGTGTGTGTGTGTGTGTGTGTGTCTGCTTTCCTTGACGCATACTTGTGCATTGTGTGCGCATTCATTGCAGTTACTTGTACTTGTCCTCTCTTGATGTCTGGCCTGGCATGTAGATTTCCAGTACATAGTCTTCCACTAAGAGCCTGTCCAGAAATATGCTGATATTCAGGTTCTCTGTACTCCCAACAAGAGTGTGACCTATAAGCCCATGGCTGCGGGCAGAAGGCTGCGTTCAGTTACACTGAATAATCCCTGATCTGACGTGTGGTTGATGTATGCTGGCACCCTGCAGAAACTCCATATTATTACTTGTGTAAGAAGATACTTTGTGAATTAAATTTCTGAAATGCTGTACATATGCAAAGCTCTCGTTATATGTTGACTCAATCAAATTACAGTTTGGTTTTCCCCCAGCGCTCCTGAGATCCTCCAGCCTGAGGTGTGATCCTGGTCCTTCATCCAACCCACCCATTTTAACGAAACAGCCCAGAGCGACATCCAGCCTCCAGACATTGAATGATAGGTACATTAAAAACTTCCATCCATCACAGCCACAGATGTGGCGTCATTATTAAGACATCCTGTACATACAGCTCAGGTGCTTTATGTAAACACAAGTGCATCTGTGCACACACACACACACACACACACACACACACACACACACACACACACATACACACACACTGTTCTGGGAGAGAGAAACCAATTAGATAAAAATAATAAGGTATCATTTTCTTTTTTTTTTGCTCATCTGTTCAAAGTCCAGTTTTGGCATTGCATTTGAGCTTCTTGATAGCATCACAAACAAACAAAATACCTGCAGGTCCAGTCCACTTGTGCCTCTCGGGTCACTGACACTGCTCACTAAGCAGGAGACAGAGTGTGTATCATGTGAAAGAACAGGTAGGATGAGATCCAGGCCCAGGTGGCCCAACTTTTCAGCTTCTTACTCCATTTGCTCTAATAGACACTTTAGCACAGTGTTGACCTCTGCACGATCAAGCTCAACATCAAACATTTGTCAGCATTTGCAGAGGTCTCAACTTAAGACGTTGTTTGACACCAGCAAGTGTGTGCAGAGAGGTCAGCGGTGATTAAAAGGATCTCTGAAACCAGTCATTAAAAGCTTCAGGCAAGAGCGGATGCACCCTGGAGACATTTGAACGCAGCTTCAGCTCAGACAAGGAAATAAAGAAATTTAAAGCTAATCTGTGACAACTAATTATCAGTCTAATTGTGCAAGAATCTACATTCAGCACCACAGGTTCAGTTTAAAGAAGTTGCTGACTGCGCAGCAGGTGCTGAAAGGTTTTTGTGTAACTAACATGCAAAAGATGTCAAACAAAGTGACCCATGGCTGGAAGGAGGGGAGGCAAATATTTAACAGTTAGTCCAAATTTGTACCAGTCCCCTTAGGACAAATGAAAATATGCAAAAATGCAATTCATGCAGGTAAATGTTGAACACACACACACATACACACACACACATACCTGAGGTAAAACTCTAGTTACGTTAGAAATTTTGCACAGTCGAAAATGTAACTGGGTCCCCACCCTAATTAACTCGCAGACAGTGATTGTGACAGCTGAGAGAATAAACTGTCAGATCAATACTCGAGATGGATCAATATTTGTCATCTGCCTAAAATCTGCTGAGGGAGCACCATACTTTCTCAATTAGACAACAAAAACACGGGTTATAGCAAACATTTAGATTTCAGATTGCTCTTTTTACGTTTGAAATTACCGTAATTATTTCAACATCAAATTCAATATGGAGGGAAGTCTGACGAGAGACAGATGGGGGGGGGGGGGGGACCGAGGGAGAGAGAGGGAGGGAGACTGAGAGCGCGCGGGTGAGAGACACAGTCAGGGAGAAAAAGTTA
>JAVQJL010101672.1:0-113099 GCA_036024295.1 Nannoperca obscura
CCCCCCCCCCCCCCCCCCCCCCCCCCGTTGAGCGGGGAGCAAGGGAGGGAGGAGTAGGGCTTTAGTGTCAGAGGCAGGAGACAAGCAAAGATAGACTGGCACCAGAAAGCGAGATCCCATGTTATTGTTATCTCCCCTCTTATTTTATGAGTTTTCCATCAGGAGATCCACTGTAGCTCCGGCTCTCTGTGCAGTATACACTCTAGCTTTATTAAGAGGTTAACCATATTGTGATTTAGCAGTTGTACAGAACTTATTTTTTATGTTTTCAAGTAGTGTTGTTGTGATTATGTTACTTATGAAAGCCTGCAAAATCTTGTGCTTTTTCCTGCTTGCTCTGTTGTGCAGGTCTTAACTCAAAAAATAAGCCAAGCCACAGTCAATTTGCAGCTGTTTTTGATTTTGGAATTGAAATATTTCAGCTTTCAAAATGAGTCCCTGCATGACTTTTCTGGCTTTCAATTTCTATGCAAGTTGTTAGATTTTTAAAATAATGCAAAAGAGTGTTGGTCATAATTCTGTTCATGCTCTTCATTTGATAGCTTGTTGGCCTTGAAAATGACCCATCTAGTGTGATCTAATGGATTTCCCCCCTATTATAGCTGTTTATAATGTTTTGTTCCCTTTGTTTTCAAATCCTTTATACCCTTCTTTTGAAAAGAGACATGTATAGTAATTGTGCAGTGTTATTTACCCCTAAATCCCTATACAACCAGCGGCCATTCATGGTTCAAAACCACAGAACTTTATTTAAAATTCTAGTGGAGGTCCCAAAGTTTCCAAAAATATTACAGCTCACGCTCAAGTTTGGGAACGCGTGTATAAAATATAATATATATAGTATAAAAGTACTAATCATCTAGAACATTTGAATATTTGTAAGTGTAAACATGATATATCTTCATTTAAGAACATTTAGAAACAAGTTAGATAGAATATATATACAGATCAGCCATAACATTATGACCACCTGCCTAATTTCGTGTAGGTCCCTCGTTTGCCACCAAAACAGTCTTGACCCATCGAGACATGGACTCCACTAGACCTCTGAAAGTGTGCTGTGCTATCTGGCAGACATTAGCTGTAGATCCTTTAAGTCCTGTAAGTTGTGAGGTGGGGCCTCCATGGATCAGACTTGTTTGTCCAGTAACTCCCACAGATGCTCGATTGGATTGAGATCTGGGGAGTTTGGAGACCAAGTCGACACCTTGAATTTGTTGTTGTGTTCCTTAAACCGTTCCTGAACCATTTTTGCAGTGTTGCAGTGTTTATTGTACTAAAAGAAGCCACTGCCATTAGGAAATACCGTATTCATGAATGGCTACTTGGTCTTCAACAATGTTTAGATAGGTGGTACGTGTTAAAGTAATATCCATGTGAATGGCCACCCAAGGTCTCCCAGCAGAACACAGAACATTGCCCAAAGCATCACACTGCCTCTGCCAGGTTGCCTTTTTCCCATAGTGCATCCTTGTGCACACGCACCCGGCCATCCACATGATGTAAAAGAAAATGTGATTTATCAGACTAGGCCACCTTCTTAAATTGCTCTGTGGTCCAGTTCTGATACTCATGTGGCCAATGTATGTGGTTTGGGCGGTGGACAGGGGTCAGCATGGGCACCCTGACTGGTCCGATGAACTGTGTGTTCTAAAATCTTTCTATCACAACCAGCTAATATCTTTTGCAGCAATTTGAGCAACAGCAGCTCTTCTGTTGGATCAGACTGTGCGGGCCAGCCTCCCCACATGCATCAATGAGCCTTGGCCTTGACCCGTTTTTTTCTTTCTTGGACCACTTTTGGTAGGAACTGACCACTGCAGACTGGGAACACCACACAAGATTTGTAGGAGATGCTCTGACACAGTCATTTACCTATAGTGGTTGTGATATATTTGTCGCCAAGATTTCTGACTCCAATTCTATTTCAACAGAGGCAAAAACTGGCAACATTTGGCCAAATCTGCAAAGGGTAAGTGGGGTTATTTTGTCATTTGGGTGAACTGACCGTTTAAGCTTTTATTAAACTGACAGGTGCTTCTCATCAAGTGTTTCTGCGCAGTGGTGTGACTCTGAACAAAGTCTCCTCAACACACAAGCTTCCTTACTCGTGGAATTGCCCATACACATCATCCTCCCATGGGTCGTTTTGCAGAAAGGCTGTGGTTCTTTGAGCACGTAGCCGAGTGGAACGTCTCGGGGAAAATAGCTTGTGGTCACCAAGACAATAACTGCAGAGCATGAGCCTCACTTTGGAGGATTATTATCTCATTCAAGGAGATTCTTGGATCAGAGTTGGTTCGATGTTGGCGCGGCTACTCTGCGTTTCCAAAGCAATAATCCTGAATAATTTTTTTCCCAAAACTTGGTGAAATATCATAGAGCACGCTTGATGCAAGCTTTGCCTTCAAACATTTCCATCTTGCTTGATACACTGTGTGGCTCTGCATGGCAGCTAGCAAAGGGCTTGCCCTCGACAAACAAAAGCACTGTGTTTACACAAATTCGAACAACTGATCTGCTGTTAGAAATGGAGAGCAGAAAGGACTCCTGGCTTTAAAAATCGAGTCGTTTTGGTGAATGTGGCCTTCCTCTCCCCTCTCCAGTTGGGCCCGTTTAATTGAAACCAGCTGGTGAGGGTTCTGGGCAGCAATGTGTGAGTCCAGTCAACGTGACTCAGGCTCCCGCTCACAAATTGGGGTACCTGAGCTGCCCTCCTGGGTTTTGTTGTCAGACAAAAGTTATGTTTTTGTTACAGTTGGTGATATCTCAAACTGCAAATGAAGGAAAGTCTGACTATTTTGAGAAAGGGCATAAGAGAAAGCTGTTGCTCTGGTTTCAATTACATTCGTTGACAATGTGCTATTTTTACTTTTTCTTTTTTTTTCTTTTTTGCCCACTTTGTGAGTTTTTTATGCAAATGGGTGAAGTGGCCTAATTTCACCAGCTTGTATTGTGTATGGATGTCGAGGTGTAATTTATGTTCTGTTCTTAAATTTGACTTTATGGTCTTTCTTTTCAAACACTAGGCTATTTTGACTCTGTATGCATTGCTTGTGTGTGTGTGTGTGTGTGTGTGTGTGTGTGTGTGTACATGTGATTGTGACAGTGCATGCCTTCAGCTTTAAACAGTATTCTTCTAGCATACTTTTTGCACAATCTACCAAATCTTGGCCTCATTTTTCTGCAGTTATCCTGCTTGGTTACTCTGGCACTGACACGTAGCTCCCTGATATGAAGAAAAAAAAAGCCCACTGAAAAATGAATCATCCAAAACTTTGTCTAAACTTGGCTGGCCCGCTGTTGACAGACAGATCGTAATGAAGTCTCCCTCCCAGGACATTGTGTTCTTATGGTATTACATGGAGGGTGATCAGATATTACATTAAGTCTCTATCTCCTCCAGGGGTCCGCTTCTATTGTGGCTTCACTTACACTACAGACTCAGTGCAGAAGCCTGTGAGTATATATGAGAGAGAGAAAGAGAGAGAGAGATAGAGAGAGAGAGAGAGAGAGGTGTAACACATGAAACTTATTCTATTCTCCCTCTAAATCCTGTTTACAATGCAACAATCTATAAATCATGAAGTCATTTATCTCTATAATTTAGTTTTTGAAGTTCCTCTCCACTTTTTCTTCTTGTTTCTCCAGAGTGATGCATGTGCAGAGTTTGTCACTAGAAGGATGTTTTCACATGAATCTGCTGAAAGTGGAAAGTTTCTATGTGCTCACTAAAAATCGTGGTGGACCTAAAAGCATGATTTGTGACATCACAAATAGTTTGGAAGCAGCCAATCCCGGTTCAATATTCAACTTGCCAAAGTGTGATGTGGAAACTTGAAGCTGCCAGTGCACATACACTAAGGATGGACATTACAGTGAAGTAGGAGAAATCTTGTGTCCAGCCCGAGATTTGCATATTCATAGATTCTGGAAGTTTAGAATAGGATTAGATGCCTTTTGCAGTACAGAGTATATATTTGTATTTGTGGAGAAAACACATCAGACACACATTATTGTTCCAAGCAGACTATTTGTATATATGTTTTAATACATGTCTGGAGATTATGAAATGAAAACTAATATTCTAGTTCTGTAAGAATATTTCAACCATTTTCCAATTACAACTTGTTTCAAGAGTTTTCTTTTTCTTACTGTCAGTATCCATGAAACAAGAAACACTAAGTAGCTGCACTAGAATAAAACAAGGCATTTTTTATAGATTTTAGAAAATACTTGAGACATGTTGGTTTTCATTTGTTAAAATTGAATTTTTAAATTCTTTATATTCCCTCTTCTCAAATGAGATTGAGAAGGGAAGCCCCACTGATTGTACACATCAAGATTGGTTGACTCATCATGGGGAGTACTGCTCAGCTGTTCACGCTTACTTGTAGACCTTGTTTTACCTGCATTGGTAAACATTTATTGAATTACTTGAGGTGAATTAGAGATATAAAAGGAGAGAGGCAGTAGTAGAACAAGCGAAATCCCTCACGTGTATGAAAGTGAAAGCAGGCGTGTGTTTGTGCATGCACCGTGTGTGTGTTTGCATCTTACCCTGAAACCGCTGCAGTCATCCAGCACGCCAGCTGCCTTTGTGCTAATCCCTCCCCTTGCAGATTTACACATGATCTAGCAGCGGTTTCATGCCATTTGATGCAGCAATTTGATCATGAGTGAGTGATCCAATGGAAAGCAACACTCTCAGGACCTTCTCAGTGAATCATGTGGCCTTTGACCCAGCTTGGCAGAACTTAAGCGGAAGCACTGCCTCCTGTCTTGGCAGCTAAATAACCAGCTGTGTGTGTTTCTTAAGTGTGTGTTGTGCATATGCTCTTTTAGAAAGTGCAATTGTGTTTCATCAGGCCGTTAAGTGTTTGCGTACATGTGCGAATGAGCATGTGCATGTGTGTGACAGGGTCTTACAGCATGATAGACTGGCAGCCCGAGTGTGAACTCTGCATGCTTTCTTTATTCCTCTGACGTCTGACAAGGCTGAGGCGCTGTTGGTAATGATGTGGCTATTACTTCCCATCATGCCTCTCTGCGGGCTAGGCCGTAAAATTGTGCGGCATATTCTCTTTGTCCCTCACTGGCTGCCTATGGAGACCAGCACTTTCTTTCTCTTTTATGAAGCATTTTCACTCTATTGGGATCTCATTCACAAAACCGTTCTCCAGCTTAATATGTGATTTCATCATATTATCATGTCAAACATGAACATATAACCCTGTTTGCCTATTTCATGTCTTCTGATATTGTTTTTAACATTTGATATATATTGTATACTTTTGAAATAATTACTGATGTAAAGTGTCAGTTTGGTTTTCCCAAGCAGCAAAAAAAGATAGTTATAGTATTGAAAAGATATTTGTATTTTGTTAAAAATGTAAGGTTAAATTACCTGCATTAAGGTGAAGAAAAATTCTCCCAAACCTCTCCAAACACTGAGACATTTCCAATAACCTCTAAGTATAAAAGGAGAAACAACTTACAAAAATGACACATAAGTATTATAGCAAAAGTCAAATCTTTAAAGCTAATATGTAACAAAATTTGGCACCGCCCAATGGTAGTATCATAAAGACATAAACGTGACATAAACAATGCACCCTAAGAATAAAGAGATAAAAGCCAGCACAGACAGTACCAAATTGCATCAGGTGTGTCTAATTAAAATAAAAAAAACATATGCCATCTTAAATTTGAAGAATGCCATAATCACATAAAGATTCTGCACATAGTAGCTTTTATTGTAGGAAATGTTTTTTTTACAGTACAGAAATTTTCTTTTGAATTCTCAGTACTGTCTTTGGGAATTAAACTCTCCTCATGGAAATCCATCAGTAACAGGGCATGGGCATCAGGTTTCAAATCGTCTTTGAAACTCAAGATTTATTCTCAGGCTCTATGCTCGACACCCGCTGTTGAGTTTGCACGAGCCCTCTTCTCGGGTCATGAGGAAGCCGTAGTTGCCCCAGGCCTGGAGTAATGCCAGCTGTGGTCACATGGAACCGGTTTGATCCCCTGACTGTCAAAATGCCACGTCTGCCCCCAGTGTGAGACTCCATATGGAGGCTACGCGGACATGGTGCTGTTTGGTATTAATAAAACAACGACTCCAGTCTCTCACAAGAGTTCAGATTGTATGTCTACCTCCTCTTTCCCTACTTGAGGGTTAGATGACTAAGAGGGCAAATGTTGAAGTATGAAATAGATTTGATGCCTGGTGGTGTTGTCATAGTCATAATACACATTTTTACAGAAATTACATTTTGATATCTTCTGTCCTTTATTGACATCATTTGAAAGCAGTTTGACCTGAAGATAGTGTATACAAGTTAGGTTTGCTATTTCTTGTGTTCAGGTAGTCTTTCTTGGGTATAATAATCCGCTTCACAGGAAGTGATTTTACATTGTTTTTTAACAGCAACAGTAGTTTGGTAGCTTGTACTGTAGCCACATTGTCCAAGCAGGTAAAGAACAGAAGCCCCACCTACAGAACAGCAAACACACGGTTTGATTTATAATAAGGGATTTCTGGGAAATGCAGTGTAGTAACACTAGCAATGATGGCTTTGCAAAAAAAAAAAAGATTAGAATATTTTAACAATACTGCTAAGCGCTAATTATTATTTTTTAAACTGAGTATGCTAATTGTACAATACTGTCATATTTACATTTAAAGTACCATGCCATTGGTTTTGCATCTTTTAGCGCATTTACTACAAATCATTGCACATTGTAGCTTTTAATGTGGTTTTATTGCCATTTCAGGCAGCCATTGGTTTACATTCATATGACACAAACACCTATTACTAGTATTCTATAACTATATTATTATTATTACCTATTACGGTTCTGCTCTTAAAACTTGCTTGAGTTGCATAATTCATTCATTTCTTTTGGATCAACATTGCACTTAAACTACACTGCAGTAATGTAAAATTGGCAAACATGAGTGCAGACCTGATGGATTACCCAACTCCAGAAAGCTTAATTTTCATATTGTAAAGAAATGAATGTAAACAAATGGCTACCTGGAATAGGAATAGGAATAGGAACAGGAGGAAGTGGCTAAGAGGTACTGGTGCCTATCAACCAGAAGGTCATGGGTTTGACCCCGGACTCCCCCGATCACCTACTCATTTGGAAGTTGCTCTGGATAAAAGTGTCAGTAATGTATCAGTCAAGTATTGCAATATTGATTCTAAACATAATGCATTTATTTCAGTTGTTCCCAAAGCAAATTTGTGTGGAACCCCAAGTGGTTTGAAAAGCCAAAATTCAAACCCTGGCTGTACCTCACAAAGCATGGTTTGTCGGACCAGGACTGTGAGCAACTATTTGTTTTTTGTTTTTGATCATGGTTCTATGCACTTTATGTAAAGCTCTCATTTGGAAGTCACTTTGGATAAAACCGTCTGCTAAATGCCTAAATGTAATATCAAGACAAATTTATGCAAAAATCAAAACCTTACAGCAATGTTCTGTTTGAAAATGCTTTGCAAAAATATAAAGTATACACACATAAAACCTGCAAATACACAGTAAAACCGATCATATTGGTTGTCAAATTTACTAAGTGTTGTAGTTCATAGTGGCAATATTGTTTTCATTTCTGCATTGCACAATCTTGATCACATTATTCAGGATTTATGCTAGGAAGGCGAAATGAGTACCAACATTCCTTCGACACCTCTCATCTTCAAAAAAGCATTTTTGTTTCCCTCATTAATCCTGCTCAGTTCACAAAATCATTCATATCAATTTACACAAATTAGCCCACTGCAACCATTACCCCATTGTTGGGGTTGTTTACATTGTTGTTTTTCCGCTGCTCTGCATACATCAGTTCGCCTTAATTAATTCTTGCACTGAAATTAACTTGGAAGAAGTCCCGGGATGATTAATTTAGGGTGTATATGATTAGGACCAGCCTGGAAGATCAGAGGCTTTTTTTTAAGCTGTAGCACCAATGCTAATTCATCCCCCCCCCTCCTTCTCTCAATCCCTTCCTGTCTTGTTGCGGTTTTATTCTTTCCGATCATAAGACCCCAACCCTTTCATGCAGTGTGTGTTGGATGGAAATGAGGTCTATCCAATTCTTTAGGGATGGGATAGATAGATCAGTGACTGGATGGATGGAGGGGATAGAGACCCCCATGTGGAGGCTCTCTCCCCATGTCTCCATTGAGCGGAGATTACATCGCCGGTTGGTGGCTGTAAAATGCAGCTCTCCTCTGGCAGACACCAAACAGGACTCACAGGAGTCTTTTCAAACCTCACCATTGTTAGCTAGGGATTATTCTTTGAGTTGTTATCCTATTACGTTGTAATGGTAGCAATTTTCTGCTTTGGAATTTGGCTTTTTCTGTGGGGAAAAACATGCCTGAATGTTTTTGAATCATGCATTTATCATCAGCAATTTGTAAAAAGTGTACATTTCCACGGCTGGTGACGTTTTAGATGACTCTCATTTGTCGTCTGTGTCCAAAGTGAAAAATATTAGTTTTCATTGATGCACTGTTATGCTGTATTTAAATGTAAACATATATCTTGCTTTACGTGGGCAAAACCTCTATACTAAATTATTAGAAAATAAGAAAATGAGACGAGGAGCGGGTATTAAGGGTTTGTTATTTTAACTCTGCTGGCCTGGTATCAGAATTCCTCAGCACAATGCTTAAGTAAAATTCTTATTTTCGGTATTCATTTTTGTCTGACATGAGCAATGGTCCTTTCTTTATTATGAAACAGGACAAGGCTTTTCAAAGTAATGCTCTTAACAGGTCATTAAGCTTTTTTTGTTTTTCTGTAAGTTTGCCCAAACACTAAAACCTTGTGTCTTTCACGTCTGATTAGTGACACTTTAATAAAGTCGTTTAAAGTTCAGTGGACTGAATTTTCCACCTTTTCTAGTGTTTCTATGGTCACGGAGAAACAACCCGCATTCAGGTCTGTACGCAATCTTTTAAATGCAAATCCTTTAAAAGTAACTGTGTAATTCTGTCTATGGGGACTCTCCCGACTTGGCTGCGAGAGAAAGTGTTTTTTTTATATAAGGCAACCATGGCTGTTTTCCTTTCTGTCTTCTTGATCTGACAGCAATTGACTAAGCCAGTCCTTAAGGCGTGACAAAAGCTTGGCAAAATCTTTACATTTCTTTTCCTCCTTTCTCCCCCCTCCTTTGGCTAACTTTTCTTGGATGGGCCAAGGTGGACAAAGCCTGTCTTCTCTTCCACTTGATTGGGTCAGAAGGCTGAAGTTAAATGTTTGGTTCAAAATTGTCTTAGCATTCCCAGCATCATGTTTTTTCTTTCATTCTTTTTTTTTTTTACGACGCTCGGGGAAGCTTGGAAAAGTATGTCGAATCGGCCACAATCAAATCATTTACGGTGAGCTCACAGCGAAGGAATTAATGCATTTTATATGAGGATGGCGAGTCTGAGGCAAAGTCCCCTCAGCAACAAGTGAGAAAACTCTCTCTCTCTCTCTCTCTCTCTCTCTCTCTCTCTCTCTCTCTCTCTCTCTCTCTCTCTCTCTCTCCATTACTCTATCCTTGTGCTCTCTCTCTTTCTCCCTCTGTTTTACTTATTGAAATTATAGCTGTCACCCACTTCACAAGGAGGAGAGCCAGGGGAAGCAGGTCATTGACTTGATTTTCATGGGAAGGCTGATTCGGCCATTCAGGGTCTGATAGGTTCGGTATTGACAGTCCTTTGCGCGAGGGGAGGGGAGCATGCCGCCTTCATTGTACCCACGGTTTGCTGAGGAAAAACAAGAGAGCGCCTGGGAGACAAAGACCTCAATGGGAACAGTAGCCCCTGTGTCCCCTTGCCTCTGACTGCTGCTGCTGGGAGGCTTGTGTCTCCCATTCTGGCCTCAAGTGCTACTCCCACCCTCTCTCAAACACCCCGCCACCTCCGTCTCCCGCTCTTTTTTCATCCTGTCAAGTGGCTGCAGAGGTGTTGCCATTTCATTGTCTGACCCCTCACACCCTCCCTCTGAGTCCCATCGCCTCTGAGTGCAGAGGTTGTTTGTCATCTTCATTTGCAGGAGAGTGCTCTTCACTTTGTATCTATTGTGGACCATACTGGGAGCCTCAGCGGTGTTCTCAAGGAAGGGTTAGAGTCTGACTTTGGGTTGATATTGGCCTTTTACTGTAATACAGTAAAGTCCTGTCAATGTGATTCCTTTACCACTAAGGATACACTGATGCCTCTTTCTCTTCAGATACCTATTCTAATGCACAAAATCAGAGAATTGGATAATACCGCTACAGATTTACTGTGGTAAAAGTAACTAAGGACAGTTTTTCAATTTAGTTTTGAGGTACTTGTGCTTCACTTGCATACTCCATTTATGCTATTTTATAGTTCTTCTAACTACATTGTGGAGATAAATATAATACCTGACAGCAATAGTCACTCACTATACTTACTACAGATTACAGAACATCAATTTATAAAACATTAAGCACTGCTGGGCCCCTACTGGGGCCACCACTAGGCCTGTATGTTAAGTAGATCACATAAAAAGGGTCCATTTGAAATACAAGGTGAATGAAATATAGTCTCAGTTCTATATAATGGCTGGAAATATCGACATATTGGCAGCACTTGTCCAAAAAATATTTGTAGTCCAATGCTGGTCAAGTCCTGCTCTGAAGCACTTGCTCTTGCTTTTACAAGT
Source organism: Nannoperca obscura (assembly GCA_036024295.1). Classification (NCBI taxonomy): domain Eukaryota; kingdom Metazoa; phylum Chordata; class Actinopteri; order Centrarchiformes; family Percichthyidae; genus Nannoperca; species Nannoperca obscura. Next base: position 10,699 of record JAVQJL010101672.1, read on the forward strand.
TCATGTCAAAGAGCCAAAGAGCTCTGGCCAGTCATCAGAGAGTGTAGTACTCTAGTCTAGGTTTAAGGTTATCGGGTCACTCTTATCGAGTCCGCTCTTTGAAGTAAGCCCTGGCTCTGTTTCTCTCCTGATAAATACTGTATGTGGGCTTATTCTGGGCAGACATCCAGGATGTGTGAAGGGTGGAATAATTTCTGGTAGTGCATGTTTCAATCTGTTCCAAAACACCAACTAATATATTGCTAAGGATTGCCAAAAATAATTTTTAAACCTGATATGATGCTGAAGAATGCAGTGCTGTATTGTTGGGTGCAAACTCGGTCCAGTTCTTGACCTCACAGCGCCTTTGTTTTGCTGTTTTTACATACCAACAAATACAAAACGCAAGGTAAAAATTACGTAAACAGACATTTATCATCAGCCTGACATAATCCCGGATTCTGACATGCTTGTATATCTCCTTCCTTTTTTACAGCTCAGTCTGTAATCTTGCCCACAGATGAAAAGAACACACTAAACAGAAGAAATTACACGATTAGAGAAGATGATGTCTGTGATCCTGCTAGGTTTTGCTGTCAGTGTTTTTAACAGAAAAGGGGGGTTGACCCTGTGGGTTCATGAGCAGGAAAAAGAAATACAACTGCAAAGGCTGAACTCTAACCCCTCCTGGCTTGGCTTCCAACCTTTCTGAGCACTCTTTGACCTCCAACCTTCAGCCCCCTTGGCAACCAGTCAACTCTGCCTTCAGTACCATCACACAATGGAGAGTCCAACACTCAGAAAGCATGCAGTGTTGACAGTAGGACATCACAGTGCATGAATTTTAGTTTTAAGATATAAAAATGATGATACGCCAACTGGTAACCATTAGGCTATTTGAAACTCAGGCATGTATGCTTCAGAGACATTTGTGAACACACACATTAACATCTTGGTTCCCTTCAGATATTTTCTTTTTCTTTCTTTTCTCTTGGTGACCACAGTGGATTGGCATGGCAGACTTTATGGAGGGACTCTATCCTCTTTACATCCCCCACACACCCCCTCTCAATCTAATACTAGCTTCTTTTGAAGTGTGGATTTTCTGGAGAAGTGCTTCGCAGCCCCTCCCTGCCGCCCCACACCCAAATCTGTCTATTGATGTATCAGGGCCCTGGCTTTCATATGGGGATATGGTCCCTCGATTTTGGGTCGTGAGCTCTTTATCATAATTTACTGTATCAGGGAGTGCTTCTCTCCTGGTATGTGGGGATTGAAAGGAACGGTCATGTGCTGAACTGATTAAGAAGTTGGTGGTGACCCGAGGTTAAACCCTTGGTGAGTAGAGGGGGTAAAAATACAAAAGCAGTCGGAGTGAGTGTAGTGGATGGAAAGAGGTGGTAAAAAAACATATTGTCCCACTTGAGAAGAAGTGAAACTTTGCCGAAACTGAGGTCAATGATACATCTCACCAACTACTGCCAAGGCCTCCACCCTAAAAGACGTTGAGATAATTCTATTAAAACTTTTAAGTGTCATCTTGACTTATTTTGGTAAAGACACTTTTTCTTTATCATATTCCATTTACTTGAGATTACCTCCATCCGGTCTCTCCCCTGCCTGTACCCTCTGTCTTTCTCATGATTCAAGGCACCACCAGACTGTTTTTGTAGCTGGCTTGTCTCTTTGGAGGACTGGAGTAAACTGAATGGTGACAGCTTTGCCTGCCAGGCGAGTTGTGTGGTGCAGTGCCTGTAGTGAGTCTAGGCTTGAGTTCCCCCCTCCCCCCCCAGTCTCTACCCCCCTTCTGTTTGATGAGAATCAGACAGATTTAGCCGAGGTTTGAGCAAGCACAGAGGCCTGCCGGCTGTCCGCACACCGTTGCTGCCATGCTAATAGTGGCACAGCCTGGGACTGCTGAGATTACGTGTTACCAGGCCAAGATGTCACAAGCCCAGGGGGCTTTTGTTGCCTTCAAAGGGACGCCTGGTCAGTCTTTTCCAGCATTAGTTATATCACACTGACTCAGACAAAACAATAGAGGGCAAAAATAGGGGAAAGGAGTCATGAACTGTGACATATATGCTCAGCCAAAATATGTTTTCTTTCTTTTTCCATCCCATTTCATAGCCAATTGAGAGGACTGTCCTAGAAACTGTTATTGCAGGATTTCCGCTTTTCCTTTGACAATTAATTGAGAGCTGCTGTCCTTCCTGGCAACAAAGTTACATTAAAAAACACTGACCGGTTTTGATGGTTAACTTAACCCAGCTGAGCAAAGCTCACTCCAGTAATAAGATGTAACGCCATATTGTTTTTCATTTGGAAAAAGTGTGTTAATGACTCTTTTCTTTGAGCCCAACTTGTTGTAAGGGGAGGCGGATTGGAAACTTTCCCCCTGCCAAATTGGTGGTCAGAGTCGCAGTTTTTCTGCTCCAGTAGCGTGACAGTAGCCTTATCAAACTTTAACGATTTTTGCCACAGAAGTGAAGATGTCTCAATGCTGTCTTTGTAGGAAACTCTGTCAGTCAGTGCTCAGTGAAAGCTGTGCAAAATCGAGCTAAGTGGAATTAATGAGCAAATTTTGCCCTTGAGATCTGAGCTGCCTCAGTCTTTGTTTGTTAAACTGAGTGTTTTCACTGCCGCCCTTTTGCCCTGGCATGGGGCTTGCCAAGATCTCTTGGGTCCAACAGGTAATTCCCAGGCATTTCCCCTTGTTTGGCTAAGGGAAAAAAGTAACGTCAACCCATTCTATTCATCCTAATATGTTAAAGTAATCAGCCAGTTGGAAAAAAACAAATGTGTGCAAGAGCGTCCTTAATCCTCATTACTTCATTCAAAAAAGATGTGTCCCATCCTGGGAAATGTTTTAAAACTGAGACTTGGGTGGATGTCTGTGGCAATTATGTCCATAACCAGACACCCCCATTCCATTACAGATTTGGAGAACAGACAGGGGTTGTATCTTTATTTGGTATACAATTCGCACTATATCCTAATTTTAATAGTATTCTGTTTTGATATTAATATACAAGAAATCAATGCAATTTTCCACTTTTCTATTATTTTACTAACAGTAAGTGATACAAGATGTGTGCACTTACACATCAATCACACTGTAACTTCAGAGCACTGCTGACATTAAAACTAGAAAGCAAAATGGCTTTCCAAAGATTTTACATTTATCTTTGATTTTCTGAGATCTTCCTGGAGCTGTTTTTACTTTTCTGCTGCCATAAATAGCTTCTTCATTCTTTTTGTGCCGTGCATTGTGGGACAATAGTGTCCATCAACTGCACACTCAAAAAATAAGCAGAAATAGTTTGCATTCTGACATCTGTGAGAGTACTTAATTTGGTATTTTTTTAAAACACTTAAAGCAGCCAGAATTGTTTTGATTATCAATTTATCTGGCAGTTTCTTGATTGATTAAGTCATTCTAATAAAGACATCACCATTTCCCAAAGCCCAATGTCAGTACAATCATCAGAAATATCACATAAGACAAAGAAAAGCAGTCAAATGTTTAAAATGTAGAAGCCGTAAGGGGAAAATGTTTGGCTTTTTTTGCTTGAAAAATTACTTTAGTGATTCATCGATTATAGAAATAGTTTACTTATGAATTAATCGTTTTAGCTCTAAACATACTTCACACTCAAAACCATCGTAGAATTTGTATGTAGTATGAAGATCATCATATCTGTCACTGCTCACCAGCAGTACTGTATATATGTGCATTCTTTTACATACAGTATGTGTGCAGTGTGTGTGTGAGCTAAGTGCACGTGTGTGGGTGTGTGTACGAGGTTGATGTGGCGCTTTGTGGGTCTTTGGTGGGGATCCTCCCGGGCCTCAGTGGGACCGTGATAAAAGCCTTGTGTGACACTGAATCACTGGCCTTTAGAGGATTTCCACGGCTCTGAAAGGCAACTGTGATAATTCAGGCACAATCCTACTCCGGTGGTCTTCCCCATTGGCATCCCTTAATAACTGTATTAGCAATTAAGGGACGAGGCTGAGCCACAATCGCAGCCTGCAGCTGCCCTCGCAAATTGTCCCTTCTTCCCTGATCTCGTCCGCTTGTGGCCGGGCTTAATGGGCTCTGAGAAGACATCATCCATGTACTCTTTAACACTCATTCATTATGGTCTCACCATAATAGATAACAGGATCAAGATAATGTCACTTGACGATATAACACCATACGCAGTGTTTATTTTCAGTCGCCATCCCTCGACAGTTGTGTAAGATAATAAATGAGCATATCGTGGAACAGCTGAGGTTACAGATATGGGAATTTAACCCCCAATTTCAACACCCTCAGGCACGGTGAGTGATGTGGGGCCCAGGCGGGATCTCCTGAAGGATTCTGGGTAACATTCTTTCAGACAGGCATTAACGCAATTTCGTTTGGACTTAATTCACCAAGAGGATAACCCAGCTTTCATTCCATAATTATAAGTAAACCTCACATGCAGGTTTCTTCAGGTTAAATTGAGGGCCTCTCCTGTGATGGTCTGTCAGCTTATGAGGCTTCTCTGGGGGGTTCTTGGCATATTTGCATGAAGCTGTTGTTGGACGAAACCCAGATGTACAGCATAGTATTGGACACAATCATTGTACAGTGTATATTCACTACATATTTAGAGTTACAGCAAGCTTTAAAATGAAGCCATGTCTAGTTGCAAACCATAATCATTTGTCTTTTGTCTTGAAGTTGTGGGCTGTTCCACCAGTGAGTGATATTCCTCAGAAACTTCTTAGACTGTCATTTCAATTATGTTTTAGTCTCTGGGCCAGCTGCCAAAATGTCAGTACCACTACCAAAGTGTCAAAATCATTTTTAATGTCTGTAGTAATATTTTGGTATGATAACAGTTGCTGAGTGGCAGCTTTGTCACTGTAGTAAGCTCATGAGGTTACTCACCCACCTTAATAAAATTGGACTTGTAAAGCTAGTGCATATCTTCATTTAGGCTCAATATATAGACATTTACATATGTTTTATTGTGATATGTTTGGTATTGTTCTAAAGGCTACATTATTGGCTTCCATTCCTGTCCAGTTGTGAATCTGTATGTCAAAGAAACAGGTCACTTGATCTCTTATAAATATCAGTGGCTTTCTTTAAATAATTCCTAAACGTTTTACCTAAAAGGTTTGCCTAAACTAATTTATCACTTTGGTAATTAGGAACATTACAAAAATTCAAAAACTGAAATGGTTATATTCAGGAAATATATAATTTACTGTTACTATCACATTGTAAAGGATGATTTGGGGCCTTCAATTACGTAATAATTTGTGGATTCTAATTATTCTTTATTTTCAGCAACAAGCTCTTCTTTAAGCATGCAGAATGCAGGACTGTTGTACTAAATTGTATTACATTTTGGCTGAAATTGACAAAAGGTTACACAAGGAAAAATGCTAAGATTGCAAAAAATTTGCTTTTTAATTGTTCCGTTAATCATTTTGTGAGCCGTCAAATTAATTATTTGACCCCACAATGGGTCCCGTTCATCCAGTTGGGAAAAGTATGGACCTACATTAGTTTTAGTTCAGTCTTTGTTCTCTCTCTGTTTCTTACTTTTATCTTCTTATCTGTCTAGAAAAGTATGCATATGTTATATTTTTAATTCAATACCAAGCATCATCAAGTCTCATGAATCTTAGTCAACATATCAGCCACCCTAAATTTAAGTAATGAAAAGTTTTGTTGTCAATATTGCTTTTTTTTAAGCAGATGAATGCATGTGGGACATAATCAGCTCTGTCTCTCTTTCTTTAGTTTTTTTGGCACTTGCCACCTCGACCCTCCTCCTCTTCCTCTCCCAGCGTCTCACAAACCCTGTGGTCAGCGAACGTTAAGAAGTTATGGATGAGCATACTGATTCCTCTGATGAGCGAACCCCCCTTCCTCTATTCTGTCCTAATAGGAAACAGTGGAGATTCATCCTCCAATCCGCTGTCCACCCCCGGAGGCCCATGATTGGGGATGTGTATGGTGGGGAGAAACCAGGGATGACAAATAAAGGCTGAACTCTTGAATGGCAAGGTTCTGCTTCCCGTGGCTCTGTTTGCAGCGTGGACCCCGGAGGCCATCGCCCCTCCGCCCGGGGGGTTGTCAGTTACTGATGGCACTGTTGTTGGTTCCAGTGTGAAGGGGGCCGAAGAAGCCCCACCACAATCCCACTTGTTAAATAGCATGAATTAATGAAGTGGCGGAGCTGGGAACTTCCTACCCCTAAGCGACTTGGGGGGAAAAAGAGGGCCACTTCCTTAGCATTTCTATGGGCCCCCAACTTCTTTTCATCCTGTCGGCTTCCCCCCCCCAAAACTCCCTACTTTTCCCCCCACCCTCTTACACCCTCAAAAACTTCTTTTTTTAAAGTCCTTTAATCCTAGGGATTTATGCCGGGTTGGGAACAGCAACTGATAAGCGGCCTCAATAAGATGGCTTTTGCAGAGTCGTATATGTAAATGCAAATCTGAACACTGGTCATGGCTAACGGCATGGAAAGTTGAGATGAAAGAAAGTTGCAGATGTGAATGTTTGTGTTTCTGCTTCTTTTTTTTTTTCGCTGCCTCACTGAAGCACATCCTGCAAACAATTTTTTTCTTGTAGCTCATTTTACAGTTCATGGTATAACTTTGCCTCAAACTTTTGTCTCTTCTCAAACCAACTGTGCTTTTGAGTCTGTCGGAATTTTAAAAAAGCCTCGGCAGCAGAATAGCATTCCCATGGGGCACCAGTCTCCATTTTTATTGCCACCCTACCTTCTTAATATATGTTATTTATGAAAGTACTTCAGATTTAGTTGCTGCTTTATTAGTCTTATGTTACTTATGATGTCAGTCTTCTACCCACCTGATTTACAGATAGGCAAAGACACAGTAACACTTTTATAGAACTGTAAACTGCTCCTGTGATACTGATGGATGGCAGCAGTAGTACAGTACCTCTAGTGTTGCACATGAGCACAGGGAGGGGTCGATTGGAAATCCCTTTCAATACCAAACCCAGGACAATATTTATCAACCTTTAAGTGAAACAACACAAATGCCACCTGAGGGGAATTCTGTCTTTTCAGGTATTTGTCTTGCTGTTTCATGAGAATGCTGTGCTCTTAATGGTCTGTGAGGCTCATACTTGTTGATTTAAAACACACTTAAAACACAAAGTTCACACAATATCAAATTTAGGATTGCTTTGAGAGAAGGTACACACGGATTCAAACATCCTGACACCTTGTTCTTGTTCTTTCATTTCGAGCAAACGAGTCAATTTTATGGAGACAGATTGGCCTTTAGACCGCTGCTGCACCTAGACCTGGCTCATCTCAAAGTCCTCCGCTGCGGTCCCTGCAGTGAATCACTCGGATGCAGACCGAGGCCGCTTTGCAGATAACACAGATCCCTTTGAGGTAACGGCTGGTTGGCCGCCAGTTCCCTAATGGGAGCATGTTTATACTTAGTTTTTATCTGCTGTGAAGGGCCCTCCACCGTACGAAGGCTCGAATTCCTCTCGTAAAAGCTTGATACTGCAGCGCAAAATTGTGTAAATAAATAAATGAAAGGAATAATCGGTCAAGGTGGGTGGAAAGCCAGCAGTACACCCGTCGCATGCAACAAAAGGGGGTTTGATGGTATCTCCTCCCTGGACCAGACATGCATGCAGGGTCCACTTTGCCATGGAGGGTGAGTGTAAATACGGCATCAGAGCCTTGGCTTGCTGATTTTAGGTTCAAAACACTTTAAAGACTCTGATACTGAGCTTTGATAGGGAGGTTTCCATAATGCCTTCCTTCCAAAAGAGCAGCATTTGCGTGGCGACTCCTGCTTGCAGAATAACTGATGTAGACATTTCAGTGTCTGACTGCATCAATTTTGCAGGCGGCCATTTAATGCCGTTAATATTGAGCGATTATGGTTGGCTGTTTTGGAAATGCACAATTATGCTTCATTCGTTGAATGTTATTTGAAGCGTATCAAATCTATTTTCGGCCTCATACAGAAAGAAACAACTTCCCTGGTCAGTTGGAAAACAAACATGAACACTTTTTGTGCATGAAGCCAAATGACTCCCTCGCATGAAAATATTGTAGTTGGTCCAAAATTGTAATCTGAGTCATTTCAGTTACGAAGGTAAATAGACAGACTAAGCATTTATTTTGGTGACAGCGGTGTATGAATATAAGATGTACATACAATATCTTGGATTGGGTTGCACTAGTTGTTTATTACTAAGTTTGTGTGTAAGGTCCTTTCTAAGTTCTTAGTAACTACTACTTTCAAAGTGATTTATAAAATCGAGTTGTACCAATATAACCTGCAAGTCAAGACTTTATTAGTGTGTAAATCTGTTGCTAGAAGGTTATTTTAGTTTTTTCTTCTCAGTTTGTTCATGTAGCAACAGTTACCCCTGTTAGTTACTCAATGCAAATATGTCATAATAACTAACCTCTACGTAATAACTAGTTTGTGTGGTGCATCCCATTTTACTTCAGTGATGTGTAACTCTTAACACTTAACTTGGTTAGGTTTGAACTTGGACAAAGGGATAACGCAACTATCTCTGTTTGTGCAGTGGGACTGAGTAGTCAGTGTGGCGTTCAAAAGCACCTTGCAGGGCTACACATCTGATTTGCTCAATTCCCCTACCAGCTTGTTAGCTATGATATCACGGCAGCACCCCGGAATGAAATAATGAGCAGGTCATAAACTGTTCCCATGGACAAAAAACTGGGAAGTTACCAGCTTCAAAACGGGTGCAGAACTCCCTCCCTGTCTGGCCCAAGCGCCATTATCTCTCTGCTGTTTTTCCCTGTGAAGGAACCCCCGGGGTCGCTGTCTATCTCTATTTCCCCTCTGCAACAAAGACCAGAGAAGCTGCAGGTAGCGATGCTAAACCAGGTCCTGGTTTTCCAATAAACTGGAGGGAGGGCTTCAGTGAGCACCTCCTTTGAGAAGTTTATGAAATTAACTAATTTAGGACCTGCAGGGTAGTGAGATAGAGACAAAAAAAGACCCTTGTCTTTTTCTCTCTCTTTTTCTTTCACACACACACACACACACACACTGTCCACTTTCCCAAAGCCCAGCATGGATTAATCACTCTGTCTGGGCGAATGAATGGTTGTTCACATCGCTGAGGCCTGTTATTTACAATTAAGTAGTTAGACAATAAAACTCACACCGTGGAGTCCTTTACGGCTTTACTTTATTTTTTCGTCTTTCTTTCTGTCTTTTCTCATTTTGCTATTTGTCACTCTTCGTAATTATTTGCCTCTTTAAGTTATCTCTTCCTATTTTGTTTCTTTCCCCCACTTTCCCATTTTTTCCTCTTCCTTTTAAGCATTGTATTTCTTTTTTCCAATTTTCTCCTCTTCTCTGCATGCCTTCTCTCACTCTTTTTCTTGCTATTTAGTTTTTCTCCTTTGTTTTCCATCTTTTTACTCTTTCCTACTGTGGTTCCCCACGTCTTCTTCTATGACCTTTTTCCTTAGCACACTTTCTCTTTTACTCTGGGTCTCTGTCTTTTTTATTCCCTCTTTCTCTATTTAAAATTATTTTCCCCCTTTCTCTTTTATTTTGCTGAGAAGAAGCAGAACCAGACAATGAGGCGAGGAAAGGTACCGGCCCATTAGCTTTTGAAGGAGGAGAGCAGTAGATTTGTATGACTCTTTTGTTTTTATGGTATGTATAGATTTTATCTGAGGTTGCAACTTCTCTTTATACCCTGTTCACACATTACCAGTTATTTTGCAGCGCCAGCTGTAGGTGTTTAGAGTTTTACACTTTTCTTTGCATACATTACATTACTAACATACACTAGAATACAAATGCTTTCTGAAGAAGCTCAAATACAGAGGTATAATTGAAAATGTGTCATAAAGAAATAGTTTACTCTGTTCAAGTTGCTTTTGTTCCTATAGACGAATAAATGCCAGTAAATGGCTGCTTCTGCAGGGAAGGAAACAGGCTCCTGTGTCTCTAACTGAGCTGCCTGTGCAACAACAGCAACAAGGAGGAAAAGCAGGGATAATTGGACTTCAAATAAAAAACATTATCATCCATGAATACTTTGAAATACCAAAGTAAAGAAGAAAGAAACCTAATGCAGTATGTTACTACAGTTGACCTAGTACATTCACTCCTTTAATTTGCAAATCCAGGCTTCTGTACCATGATTACTTAGTTTAGTTAGACCTTTTTGCAGCAGTGCCATTCATTAACTTCTTCAGTGTCTGCATATACAAACTGTCTGGAGGTGACACTGAGGTAAAATTTCAGAATGTGGAACACATTGAGTATGATCACATCACTTAAAATTCAATGTAAACTTTGTTAACTGCATCTAAGTTGACCTTAATTGTGAAAAACAACACTAACAAACACAACTCAGAAACATGAAAAACAAATATAGACACACACATAGTTAACTCACATTCACACTCATGCAGTCACACTCACTCACACACTAAGTCATGCAGACGGCCGAAGTCAGAAGACAGGCAGCGATTTGTGTCCAGCAGTACAGTCAGTCATATCCCCCTGAGAGTCAGCATTTACTACAAAACAAATAACAGGAAGCTGTGCTGGCTTCGCAGCGAGAATTCCAACAATCCCCACCCTTGTGTTTTGTTCCTTCCCGTCTTCTGCTGACTTAACTTTACGACCTCGTTCAGCCTTGTGTCGCCTCGGTCAGATCTGGCCCTGAAGTGGTTTGACACTAAGCAGTGCCACTGGGTATTGTTTCAAACACATTGTGACTCAGGGATTGTTTGTTTGTCCAGTTTTTGCCTTATTTAGAAGCAAAGACCAAAGAAGGAACCGTATTGGAAGGGGTCATTTTACACAAGTTCTTGATACAAAAGACAATAAAAAAGAGAGAAAACACATCTGTGCTCGGGCTTTCTGCAGAATTAGTGGACTTATTTAACATTGTTTCAGCCTCAGCTGCTCTTTGTCACAGTTTATTTTGTCTGTGCTATGTGCTCTTTACTATTATTGCAGAAGCACTGTTGAGTTGGACTTGGAAACTCTTGGTGCCACCTCCGATCTTCCTTACTTCAGAAGCACATTTTTTTCCCATGTACAGTTCTTCCAATTCATTTGTAAAAGTGGTCTGCTAAAAGCTTTTCTTCCTTTGAAGCATCTTGTTCTGAAATGGAGAAAGGCGGAATTTGAAAACTGTCATACTTCCTTTGACTAAATCACTCTTGACGTCACAGTAAACGGATGAGTTAGTAGCTTGTCTCTTATATATTCCTCTGATTCATAATTAAGCCAGCTGTTGTCTCCAAACTTGCCATATATTTTAGATAATATTTGCTTTAAAAGTTAAGTGTGGCATTGCAGCATTAAACCTTTTATTCCCTGCTGTTAATCTTCACACATATAGCATGTCTTATATGAGCATATAGCTTTCAGTGGTGGATAACATTGGTTAGGTAGTAAATCCCACAAACTGGTTGTAAAGCTGATTTACAGACATGATGGCCACAGTCGATTACAGTTTGAACTAAATCTGGCTCTGCTCTGTTTATCTTCTAAATCTGGATGCTGGAGAACCTTTAATTAGTGTCAATAGTGGTTTAATTATCCCATTCGTTTTCATGTCATAGGTTATGGGCAGCGTGCTGTGCAGCATAAATACACTTGTGTTACACTTGTGGAATGCGTGGAAAATGACCAAGATGCAATACCCTTAAATTTGACAACCCCATACTTGGCGAATAGATCTTGATCATGCTGGGAGAGAAAGTTAATCATTATACTCTGTATTTATGCTGCTTTATATTTAATCTTAACAAAAAGCAGGCCTATTCTGACATCGTTTTTTCACTATAATACAGCAGCAAGGATTTGGAAGCCCTGATGTTTCATACTTCATACCAACTTTGGACACCGTCATCAAGATACAAATAAACAGCCTGGCCAAGTGAAGGCGGAGAGGTTTGGAAAACTGATTACAGGCCTTCGATTTCTAGCCCACTCTTGACCAAAGAATCAACATATTTACTGTATTACATTTCAGGAATAGATGAGAAAAGAGACCAAACAAACAAAAAAAGAAAAAAAGAGGGGAGTGTTAAACAGAAAATAGCATCACTCTTTTCAATTGCCAGCTCCAGAGTATTTGCCAATAACAACATTGAGGGGAGCCTGCTGCAAAGAAGAGTGCACTCCTTTTTGGATGAATTACATTTACAACCTTTGTTAGACTCTGGCAAAAAAAATGGGGGAAAATTATCACAGTCACTCTCTTGAAAGCCATGGCAGCACGGTGCAAACACACATTTAGGAGATTTGGGGTAAATGTTTAATCATCTGTACATACACTTTACCCTGCCCTGGGTTTGACTTATAGGATAAATGGCATCTTTAATCTGTGTTTGCTTTTATACGTCTGAGTGTGTGTGCATGCGGGTGTGTGAGTGTAGGTGAGATAATGCAGAATATGTCAGCTGGGGCTTAGATTAGGTTTAGACCATGTTGAGTGATTCACTTCTGGGTTATCTTAATTCTTTAAGATAAGGTGGACAGTTTTTACACTCCCATGCTCTCACCATTTCACCATATTCACTGCCTTACATCTTACGTGTAGTCTGCATGAATGTAAATGAATGTCAGCAATGGCAGTTTGGTAGCGATACAGATAATTGGACTCAGAAGTGTTGTAAGTGGCCACACACAGTGACTTGAGCCATTAGGTGATTTAAATTCTCAGAAGAGACCATGAAATCACCCAAAGTACACAGTATTCATCAAACCAACATTACGTTCACATTTGGATTTGATTGCCTTGCATACGCTACAATGGCCTCAAATAGCGCACAGTCAAAGCTTCAGCCAATGATCTATTCTCCAAAGACAAATGGCAAAAACTGTAATACCACTTATTTTTTTAACCCTGGCCAAAGTATAAGGAACATCTGCAGAAATTACAAATCTTAATAAGATTTTCCAAACTCTCCACGGTTTGTTTGACGTCACTTCAGCCCCTTTCCCTGCTATATTTGCCCCAAAATTCACATTTCCCTAAAAAACCTTCCTCCCCGGCTCCCACCCTGGTGTCCCCATTCACAGTGACAGACACCATTCATTAGTGTCCTGTATTTGTCTGCACTGTTCAGTCTTTTCTAAACAGAGGAGATGAAGCAAACGCCCCAGAGTGTCTAATGGTCTCCCCAGCTGTTGATGCACTAATTGCAGAGGTCTCTGAGTGCTGCATATCTGTCTTTTAGGCTTTGATGGATCTCTAAGAATAGTTGAGACCGGTCATAGATGGGAAGAAATACGCAGAATTGGGTTGAGTAGAGGCTAGCATATATCACTCCCCATTTTTGATAAATTGTTTCCTTTCTCAATCACAGCAGTCTAGTCACCTCTGGGTCCCTTTTTTCCACAGTGAAGACATTGTGGATAAATGTTAGTGTCCATTCCCACCTGAAATCACTCAGTGGTGTATGGAGATATGTGTGGGAAGCATTATCCATTTCTGCTTCTGGAACACTGTTTGATTGTCCTCATCTGTAAATTATCAAGCAATAGTCCCCTCTGTTGACATGACTTATAGCCTAATGATTATCTGAGAGAAATGTGAAAACATATAGAGATGTGTATGCTAAATAAATTATGTTGTGAATGTGTTTGTGTTAACCAAAGCACCAAATAGTATCAAGTTAACTGACAAAAGGTCCACTCTTTACCATGTTAATGTGGATTTACCTCCACATACTTTGATTCTTTTGATAGTTGGCCCCTCTGGTATGCAGTAACAGCCACAGAATGTCAAGTTTAGCACTTGATGCCATTTGTCATTGTTGAAGACATTAATCCCAAGCACCTCATAGCACCATGGGACATTTATAAACCTGGCAGTATGCATGATATATCCTAATCAGTGAACCACAATGGACCACAGTGATTTAAATTGACACAATAAGGCAGAAAACCAAGTTTCTTCATTAATAACATGAACATTAATTAATCCTTGAGCAGTCATAATTTCTCAGGCCTTACTAGCCAGTAATTCACAATAGGAATTGAAGCAGGTAATCAACATATAGAAGAAGTACAGTGTATTATCACCACAAAATCCATGACTCCTAAGCCAATTCTATCTATTAAAAAAGAGCATCTGATACAGTTGAAAGTCCTTGAAAAACCTAGTAAGTGGACGTTGAGTTAGGAGCATTTTGTCAAACTACTATTTTTAAGGTCAAGAATGAACTTTCGTGATCAAGTCAAGTTTATTTGTATATTTGAATAAAATATGAAGTGTCTCAGTGGGCTTTATAAGCCCACAACACCAACAGTACTTAAAGCAGTGTAAGGTCTGTAAAAGGAGGCATTTTATTCTTGGACCATCACTGAATAGGAGAATGCTAATCCGGGTTGGAGAATTTTAAGCAAACAGGAAGTTTGCTTCCAAAATGTATGTGGAAAGTTGCATTTTGAAAGTTGTCATTGAGTAGTTATTATTGGAAAACAAGTGCCCCTATTTACCAGTTATTAATAATAATGTAGTTGTACTCAGAGTATTTTTTTCATTAATTAATACTCCTCCTGTGGGCCTCAGTGACTGGATGCTGGTGTATAAACAGATAATAAGTGGCACGAAATATATTTTACTGGTTGTAAAAATATAAAATATGTCTTCTTAGAAAAAGTTATCATTTTTGACAAATTCTATATGAATCTATATGAAGATTACTAATCTTCATCCCATTTTTTTGATTTGTTACTGAAGCCAATTATTTCTCTTACATGTAGAAGAATGGCCCAGCTGTATTAATGCATTCTCTTTTTTATATTTTCTCACACTTTATTGGTATTCAGTGAACATTGTGTGAGCCCAACCAAATGTCCTGCTGCTGCATTGATGTGATGAAATGACAGAAATGACACAATCTTGAGATGAAAATGAGAATGGGATTGTCACCAGAGCAACGGAGAACTATTTGCGAATTTTGCCTGTCAGCGCTGTGTTCGTAAAGATATGTTGTTGGCCCGGTCATTCCCTTAGTGAGGGAAGATAAGAGGGACGGTGAAAGAGAGATGGTGAAATGCAGATAAAGTTTGGATGTATGTGTTGGTAGGAGCTAGTACTCAGTGAGAAAGTGTTTGCCTATTTGCAAATGATAAGAGAGTGAATTCGTGTTCGAGCAGTGTTTTTAGCAATGAAACCAATGGCATCATGTGCTAACGCTATCAAATAACCCTCCATGTGCTTCTCTTTCACACCTAACAACTCTTGTTAAAATTCCATTCATGGATCGGTCCATTCACACATTTCTCACACTGATCTTTTCCTGATTTGGATCCTTAGTTTAGCAGAAAACAAACAAGCAATTGTGTCATTCGTGTGAGATTATGTCAAAATCTTCCCATAGCATGACACAATCCCTCCAGTCTGTTTGGTGATGGTTTCACATGGGCATGTTTGGCTTTCTAGTAATGAACCCGATCTTTAAAGGTACCCAGCAGGCCAGGGAGTGCTTTTGACAATTCCATTCCCCGTCTGGCTGACCTTAATCTGGATTAGTTGATTTTCTTTCCTTGGATTAACAGTTTGTGGTTCAATTAAACATCACACAGCCCAATGAGTTTAAATCATGGTTGTACAGAGTGCTGCATAGAGTTCAGAGCATAACTGAAAATGCTCCAACTTCAGTGTTTCCTCTATGGACAACCTCTGGACTGGAGAGATTTTTTTGGCCTACATAAGGCCGTTTTCGCATGGAATCAGGTTTTGTGCGGCGGTGTGTGAGTGTCTGATACTAACCAGAAATCCCAGAACGATACAAGCCAAGCCACTGCACGGAGATTAACGTCTTTGTGCTGCCTCATGGCAGGGTTGACCAGCTGATACAGTAATCACAGTCTCTCTTCCATATTCACAGTTACTCAGTAAACAGCTAATGCTACAATGCTACAGGTAAACAAAGTTCTTCTTCACTGTGATTGGCTGCCACAGCATGACTTGGGGCGTGACGTTCACTAAAAGTTGAATCCGTTTCAACTTAAAATTAATGGAAAAATCTGCATTTTCACTGCAGCACATGATTCTATGTGAATTTCACATGCAAAGGCATTCCTGGACAATGTGGACATGCAGAGTGGCGATAGCTAAAGGGTTAGAAAGACTCTCTGAGACGAAGTTAGGCGTCTTTACTATGAAAACTATCATTTCTTTTCTTGAGTTACAGCTTAATGGAAAGAGACAAAGAAGATGTGATAAGAAATGTAAGACCAAAGATCTGTGAAAAGGCAAAACAATATATTTTTTAGATAGTTTAGCTAGCTCAATAACCACTGTGAAGGTAAAGTAGCTACATAGTTTGCTTTTATTCCAAAATCATCAAACCCATGGTTATAAATGAGTTACAAAATGCCTTAATGTTCACATTTTCAGTTTCTTTTTGACTAAAGTCCTATCATATGCGTCCTATCTTGTGCTTAGAGAACTGTGGTTCTTCAGCTTCAGTTAAGTTTTAAAGTTTTGCATTTGTTGTTTTGATAATAAGATGAAGTTCAGAAGCAGGGGGAATTTATGTCAGTTATTAATTATGCCAGAATATGTAAGATAAAGACATTCAGTGACATTATTAATGCTACCAGAGCAGCAGAGTTCAACAACTACTAACAACTTGAGCAACCAGAAAGTCAACAGTTTGAATGTCAGGACAGTTGGGAAAACATGAAGGGAAGAGCTTTAACATCACCTCAATAAATAAGGAGCTAATTCAAGCCACAACTGCTCAAATAAAGCCCAGGTGTGAATGTGTGTAGCTGTATGAATGTGAAGCAGACTGCTTGAATGCCTTCTTAGCAAAACCCTTCTTTCAGTAGAAGGATGAGAATTCAGTGGTCTGCTGACAAACCAAGCTCATGTCATGAAAACGATATCACCAGAATGAAAAATAAACCTCTGTCTGTGTGACAGTCTGGTGTGCTAAACTTCACAGAAGGGGGCATAAAACAGCATTTATTTTGTTAGAAATGTCTTATTTTCCTAACCTTTGGGCTATTGTTAAACAGGTAGGAATAAACAGTGGTGGTTCAAAGCTAAATTTACCTGAAATCTGAGCTAAAAGTCAGAAGTTGGGATCGTTTAAAAAGATGTGATGGTTTTATTGGTTGGGTTTTTGCCATTATTGCAGTGTGGCTGTAGGGATGGCATTGTTTGGGTCGGTCAGTCCACCACTTTGGTCCAGACTGAAATATCTCAACAACTATTTGATGAATTGCCATAAAACTTAAAACTAACAGACATTTGTGGAATAAATCCTACTGACTTAGGTGATCCCCTGAAGCATTGATATATGTTTATTAATGAAAGGAAAAGATTAGCCAAACATATCAGTTCAACACTTTGAGACACTGTAGAACAAAACCAGAGAGAGGGGTTAGAAAGAAGGACCAAAAACAAGTGTGTGTGTGTGTGTGTGTGTGTGTGTGTATGGGGAAGGGTCACAATAAAAAGAAGGGAAGGATAAGAGGAGCGGAGAATAAAGAAAGAAAAGGAGCAGAGAGGAGAGACAAGAGGTCCAATTGACTCTAGGGCCTCCCTTGTCTTTTTCTGGTCTCTTAATTGTTTCCTTCGTTCCCCTTTTCCACTCCCACCCCTCTTCTTTTTCTGTCCCGTCGTGCCAAATGGTTGGTTTTGTGCATGCATACCGAGCCGGGGTGGTGGGGGGGTTTGTTGGGTGGAGGTGGAGGTGGTGACTGTTCCTGTCGTTGACTAGATCATATGTGACACTATAAACCCTTTTACCCCGACGCAGTCCTTCTTAAATCCTCTTCTCTGCACTGACTGACAGCGGCCAGACGTCCTCCAGTTCAGATATGAAAAGCTTTTTTCCCGCTCCTGCCCTAGATGACGTGCAGCCGTCAAACCAATGTTTAGATTTTTTGATGTAGTGTCCATGACCTGCAGTATAGTAGTGATACTGGCATGGTTTGTGGTCCACATATAGTCATGAAAGTCATCATTGTTGACATCCTGTCAAAACTGTCCCAAACACTAATGAGAAAATAAAAGCAGATCTGCTTTTGTAATATTGTTCATGATCAGGATAAGATCGTTCCCCTTTGCTTGTTTTCCAACATGAAATTTGTGTTATCCAAAGCTGTTCAGTCTAAACATATCTCATAAAGATTTTAGTTCCGAACACAGTCTGCCTGGATGCACTGTTTAAAATGTTGTGAAAATGTTAAATTAATATGTCACTTGTCAGGCCTCTGTTTGTGTGTTTGCTGGGTTGTGGAGTAAGTCTGGGATACACTGTATAGCCTATGTTTCATTCCCACATTGTTTGGCAGAGATATTGATAATGACTTGATTTCTTTTTTTTTTTTGCTATTGCTGCTAGACTAAACAATTTTCTTGCTAGTAAACAAACTTTGTCAGACTTTGGTGTTTAAGAACCCCTTTGTTTGAGTCTTTGTTGATTGCTGGTTTCACTTCCCAAGTCAGAAGAGGAGAATGACTGCATTGCTCTTTTGTTGTCTGAGTATTTATTTCTGTCAAATTCCCAAATGCCCACAAGTCTTTTTGTCTGTGCGGCCTGTCTCATTTCTTATTGGTAAAAGTCTGAAAGATTTATTTAAACAACAAGTGATAGAAATGAAGTACAGAAGTAGTCCCCTCTCCTCCTTTTCTTCTCTTGACATGCACAAAATGCATGTCAGAGCTGCAGGAAAGGTCAACTGACAAATGACATCCTTGTGCTAAACTGGGGTTTTTGACCCCAGAGTAACCAAGTGCTCCCACAATGCAACTGCTCAGAGGAATTAATCATCACCTTCTGACCTCACGCACTGACCTCTAAACCCTGGAGAAAACCTAAAGGTGTTATGGATGATAGAGACAGAGAGAAAGGGGGAGGAGAGTGAGACAAAACATCTTAGAATATGAGTTGCTTCCTCTCTCATGGGGCCTCTATGGGACCTTTATGAGTTGACAATTAATAGTCTTTGTAGGTTTCCTGAATGGGGAATTGAGACGAATTGTCTCTTGGCCATTCAGCTGCGTTCAAGCGTGCCGCCAAACAAAAAGATAAAAAGCGGTGGTTGTGAAGGTGAATTACCCATAAGACTGTTTTTGAAACATTTCTTTTTTGTTTTGAAGACACAGGCCCTATGGGAAGACCCCCATACACTTGTGTGTACCCCCATACACTTACACACCACCCAGTGAAGTGACCATTTCGAAAGCCAAAAATCTACCAAAGCAGACACTTCAAAATAGTGATCTTTCAGCAGCTCTTCTTATTGTGAGCCATTTAGCCATGGGACTGGTGAAAGAAAACAGATTGAGGCTGACATTTGTTTGTTCGTGCTTGAGGTCTGAAGGCAGAAATTATATTCACTCATTTCAGTAGCCACTGAACGACATGCTATACGTCAGTATAGCACTGCTTTACAGACAGTGAGGCATTGATGTTACAGCTGAGCCGTAAATCATGAAGAGAGTGCCTCAAATTATGTGGAACTCTAAAGGAATGGGAAGCGAGGCTCTTGCTCCATGATTGCATCTGTAAAATGCAAAGGATGAAGCTGGGAATTGTGGGAGATAATGAAATGAGCAGGCAACATGGGAAGACCATTGAAGTTTTTTTAATCTGCTAATGATGTCTTAAAGCCCTAGAATTTGTCTTTGGCCACAGGATTCCTTCCCATGCTATTTTGTCTTGGGGGCTGAAGTGCATACAAATGGCTTGTTAATTAAGATGGATGGTACTTCTAAAAGGCCCATCTTCATGATAATAAGAGAGAGTTTAACGTGAAGCTTTGTAAGACCTCCATGTAGTATGGAAGTGCGTGTGGAGGTATGTGTGCGGTATGGCGGGGGAGGGGTGGTTTTACCATCACACATGTATGAATAGCCTACCGTGTGATTGGTGCACAGTTTGCATTTTCATCCATTTGTATCTGTGTGTGAGAAAGAGAAAGGAGAGGCAGAGCTATCACAAGGCCCTTCAGTCTGTTTCCATGAATGGCCTCAGCAGGGGGAAACTGTCCCTCATTGTCAAGTTATTTGGCAGAAGTCTTTTTTTACGCCACCTCATGTTAAATTCATCAACATTTCTCCGTCATTTTTTTTCTTTTGCCCCTCAGAATGTCTTTAGATCAGGTTTTCTTGCCAAGCTGGTTCCTGCTGAGGCCTAAATGACCGCGACAGATGTACCGTGCACCAGAAAGAGCGATAGTTTTCATGACGATGAAGCAAAAGAAGATTTTCTTAGATCAGAAATAACCGAGTTGAATTATGTGGTGTGACGTAGTATTTTTAAAAGCTTGAGTTTGGCCACTAGGGGCTAAAGAAATTGGAAGCAGGCTGACAGACTATTGCCCTATACAATTGTTTCAGATAACAATTTAACAAACAAGCCAACTGACACAGAGCAACGTTATAATTCATATAGAGTCTACATGATAAATAAAAGTTCATTATTTACAATGCTGATAAATCTGGTTTGTTCAGTAGGAAGCACATTTCCCAAAATGGTGAACTGTTCCTTTAAGTGCTTTCATAATTGCCCATTCTGATCTTTGCAGTATTAGATAGTAAATTGAAACAAAATTGTTTTGTCTCACAGAAACTGATTAAATATGAACAGAAATATGTAATCATCATGATTGAAATGCAAAAAAACCTGCATTGTGAAATTTAAACTTATCTCCATTGTTCCAAATCAATTAAGCTACCATCTTATATTTAGTCTGAGCAGCAGGAGCTTTGGGTGGCAGTTGAGAGCACAGGTCAGCCACAAGTTCGACTACTACATAACCCCCTCGCTCATACAAAAACATACGTACTCAATCACACACACACACACAACACGTCCACCTTACCCACCCCCACTCTGTTGCTCCTCCCAGCGTTAATGTTTTCAGGGGTCTTTCACATAAACAGGGGCTGGAGGGGGTGCCTGGAGCTTTTCACACAACTACCCTGTTTTGGATTAACCCTGGTTTCTACACCACCCCTCGTACACACACACACACACACACACACACACACACACACACACACACACACACACACACACACACACACACACATACTTACATTCCTGACTCGCTGTCCTCCACTCCTCCACTCATGCTTGTTTAAATGAAGTAAACAGCAGTTAAGTATCATCTTTTTTCAAATCACCTCAACTTTCTTTTTAGTAAGAGCTCTGCCAGCCAGTGATGTAGTTCAAAAGTTACATTTCACTTTTGACTCATTTCTAAACCCTAACCCTGTCACCAACTTAACAAGAAGATGGGTAAAAGTCTGGGAACAACATTTCCTTTGATGCAGTCTGAACTCCCAAATATAACGTTAACCATGATGGAGACCAGATCTAATGAATTCATTATCAAATCAGTCCCAAACATAATTACAGCAGGCTAATTAAGTAATCTCGATTTCTAGGTTAAGGAATTTGCTTACTGCAGGGGGGAGATCATAGATGTGACTTAATAATAATTAGGTCAAATCCAGACAAAGATCCTTCACTAATGTGTTTTGTTTGTCCCCTCATCTTTTGTAAATCTCATGCATGTATGGATGGCAGCAACTATGGAATGGATGCCATAACAGTATTTAAAGTCTCTCGCAGCTCTTCCAGAAGTCTTGGAAACCAACGCTGACTTTAGAGAACGATAACTGATATCTACTGTATATCACTTAGATTTAGTCTTTATCTGTTAAAATCCCAGATGTGAAGCCTGACATTATGTACTGGGCCATTTGGAACAATCTGCACGTCTTATATATATTTATGATGGCTCCAGACAAATAAAATGAAATTTGCATCAGAAAAAAAACAATGATTTTTTCACCGGTGGTTGAAAGAGTACTTAAATCTCTTATTTAAGTACATAGCTATACCGTATTGGAAAAATACCTCATTACAAGGTAGACCTAACAGTGAAATATACTCATGTATCAAAAGCATTAGTAGAGATAGTGAAGCATGGTTCCTTTCAGTGAGTTCAATTATTGATTTATTAACCTGCAAGCTATATTTTTAATGTTGTAAGCGGTCCAGGCACAGACTCTGACTATATACTGACTTCATTATACTGTTGGAGAGTTTAAACTGAAGCACTGTGTTATATTCCAGCTGTCGGATGAAAGCTGAATCTTGTATCTCAAATTTTCTGGGTTTCCCTTCCTTTCATATCACTTGAAGGATTATATGCACCTCTACAAGCTGAAAAACTTTTTCCTACCTATTATTATTATTATTATTATGCTTTATAAACATGTGTTGCCATAAAGCTTAACACAAGGCAGCTCTTGGAAAGTTGATATTGTTATCTGAAAACGGCAAATAAGCTATTTTTATGTTGAGTAAAATATTATGTGGTAACTACAGCCTTTAGTAGTAGAAAAAGTACAATATTTCAGTCTGAAATGCAGAGGAGAAACAGTGTGTCAAGTCTCAAAAAATGGTAATACCCATGTGAGGAATTTAATGGTATAATGCTTGAGTAATTCCACTTAATTATTTTGCTTATTAGATGTTGTTTATTTCAGCTCAAAGCTGCAGGTTTTAGGTACCAGAAATGGTTAAAAATCACAACATGTTTGTGGTTTTGATATATATTTGAGGGCTTTTATGAGCAATTACAAAGTGCTTTGTTTTTTAGTTTTTGTCTTCTCCATGGTCTGCATGGTTTGAATGCCGTAATTGGAGGTAATTGTGGAGAAAACGGAGTGATAAGGCCGTAGACTCACGCTGAGTTAGTGGCACCAACATGGATGCCGATAGATGGTTGACTCCAGTTATGGTCTCCTTACATTTTTTAAGAATTCCTTAAAAAAGACAGACAACTGATAAAAGAGAATTTCTTTCCTTGCTTCTTCAAAGCATACTTTTCACAAATAGGCTTATTATTTTGTTTTTTACCTTTCATCTCACAAGAAAAGGAGAAAATGCCTGTTTTGATGTTCTTCTAACCTTTTAATCCAGGGATACAGTATGCACTGCATTTAATAGGGTATGGTAATTTTAGTGATGGCTTTGAAATGTGCTCCAGCTTCAAGGAGAGC
This sequence comes from Nannoperca obscura, assembly GCA_036024295.1. Lineage (NCBI taxonomy): Eukaryota > Metazoa > Chordata > Actinopteri > Centrarchiformes > Percichthyidae > Nannoperca > Nannoperca obscura. Next base: position 33,743 of record JAVQJL010101672.1, read on the forward strand.
TAAATCTTGTCTCGCCTCCATTAGCTCTTCTCTGATCTTGCACAAGGTCTAATTAAACTTTCCATCTAACTCTCCCAGGTAGGAATAATAGGGAAAGAGTTATGGCTGTTTATAGTAAAGAAGAACCACAGTTTGCACCGCTCATGGCCGGATACGGGACCATTAAAAATGGCAATCCATCACGTTTTGTTTCCACTCTCCTGTGTGCAGAGATGAGCCCAGAACCTCTATGAAACAGTACGCTGGTCCAGATGACCTGGTGCGTTATTCGTTGTTCTGTTGGATTATATGTCCCACCAGAAATGCTCAGAGGGAACCTCTCTTGGCAAGGGTTTGCAGGGGGCTTGAAGGGGCCTGCTGTAGACAAACAATCTTTTAACAGTTGGTGAAGTGGTCCGCCGAGAGGACAGTGATCCCCTTTATTAAAACCACTTGCCTGACATTGTCTCTCCTCTCTCTCCCCTTGTTGGTTACATAAGGCTAAGGTGCTTTGTGATTGTTTGCAGGCTCTCTCTGTTTTGTTTTGTTTCGTTTTGTCTGTCTCTTTCTGTTACTCACTCTTGCTCTTTTTTTTCTTTCCATTGGACTGCAGAAGATTTTGGGGGGACTTGAGGGGGATATGATTGTATCCTGACTTCTCTCTTGCACAGTGCGTTGAGGTTTGGCTGACGTCCAGCTTTGTCTGCTTTTTCCCGGGCACATTCCCATCTCCGGCACGCTCAAATTCCTGTCTCTGGAGCGCGCATGCACTTTGCCGAGCCCGATGACTGCGGTTGGAAGATGAATTACTCTGCAGGCATTTGTTTGACTGATCGGGCCAGTTGTGATTGTACACGTGTTAAAGAAGCCATACAGAAGAGATCAGTTTGACCTTGTCTTATTTATTTAGTTGTGTTTCCTTTGTTTGTTAAAAGACAGAGCCAAGATGGCACTTAGCATCGTACCAGTGTCCTTGACCCACAGAACCCATGAGATCTTAAACTCCCCATAAATCTGGGGCCAGGAGTCTATGACGTTCTATCTAAACAGTTGAAACAACCACAAGGAGAGGTAGAGAAGGAAGTGAAGATGAAGTGAAATAATGATGGTCTTTGTCTACAGGAAATTAATTATGTTGAATGTGACGTTTTATCTTCCAGGTCCCACTTTACAATTTCTCTTATATAGCAAGGCATTCATCAGATGTGCGTGGATCATGCCATATGGTTTTCAGATTAAGCAAGGCAAACACAGACATGGGACCAGGCTTTTTGTAGACGGTCAGTAATCAATTTTCAAAGTTGAGAGGATGACAGACTCTGTACAACACAGTGGCTTTTAAATAAAGCAGGTACTTTGGGAAAAGTATGATTTTCTAATGTGCAGGGAGTTTGTTAGAAGCAGTGGGAGTGTTATGCTTTATTGAAGCAGTTGTGGTAATTAGTTAGGATGTCCTTACTGACCTGCATGGGTGCGGTTCTTCGAAGGTTCTCAGAAGGTTCTCAGAAGGCTCACTGATGACTCCTGTGCTCCTTTTGAGAAGCACAGCAATCGGAGCCTTTGTATTTTGCTGCTTCTGTTGGAGTACTCTGCTAACCAGCCCAAGCTGTACCAGCCTTCAACTCTTCTCAGTCTCAAAGCACTGTCCTCACATTACACAAGGCCTGGCTGAGGCATTAGACCAATATAACCTTAGATAACCATAATGTCTTTGTAAACAAACAGTGTATTATACCTCAGATTGGATTAGTTTTGGTTATTTATTCATTAAACGTCAATAGAATCGGCACGTTTCAAAGGCTTTTAGTGTTGCAAAAATTCCTTTGTGCTATTTAGCTGTTTATACTGCGCCAAAGCCTGAGTAATTTCTTTTAACAGCCTATAATTCTGGCTCTGGCTATATGATGAAGTGTTATATTTGGAATTTCTTTGTGATCCCAGTTTTTTGTCATGAGTAAAAAAATGAATGATGCAAAGTGGAATCATTCAATCTCAGGGGCCAAGTATAATGGGAGCTGGAAGTTGGTGCTTCCCCCGACCCTTGACCCTGACTCGTCAACAGCATCTAATTAGACATTCAATCATTTTGAAATGATTATTTCCTGCAGGAGGCGCACCCTGCTCCAGCTTTTATGATCAGATGAGCTCAACATTTACAGGCCAACTGTTGCATCAGTTGCACTCAGAGGTTACATTGTTTTCAGCAAGGTCTGCTCTGGAAAAAAAATGTGTGTGCTAATGATGTGAATTTTAACTTTTTAACTCAGAGGTTCACGGTGTTCAATGGAGCAAGCATGCACTTTATTACTCATCTGTAATGTAAACCATTCCTCACTTAATTAATCAGACCCTTTACCGGTTATTAAAAATAACTGAGTTGCTAACTGACAAAATATGTGCGCAGCCTACATGGGATTGTGCTCAAATGATAGATCTCCTGCTCCTGCAGTGACTTTTCCCCCTGTCTGTCTGTCTGTCTGCAGAGGACTTGGCAGGACTGCAAGTATGAGACATTTTAAGTGGGAAACATATGAAAACTTGCACTACTTCCCTTCTTTTGATGTGGGGAAAATGGCAACGGTTGTTTGCTCCCAGGGATGCAGGTGATGCTTTTACCTTCAGCTGTAACCAGAACAGTTTTTTTTACCACTTTGGATGTTACATTGGGGTGGGATGGAATAATTATTTTGGTATATTCTGTTACTCTCGAGGTAAATATCTGTACTTTGATGTTTGCTGTCTGCTTGGCTTCCACAAGCAAGTCTTTTTAAAGATGGCTAAATGTGGAGTGTCAGTATTACAAATTGTGAATGAATGATGCAGCAACACTTTGATGATTTTTAAGGGTCAGTTCACTAAAAAAATGTATACCAAGACATACAGTATTTTCTAGCCTAGCCCTAGCCACAGAGATAGTATTAGTATTGTGTGCCAATACAATACAGTGAACATTATTGGGATTTCATTTGTGATCCCCACAGCTTTAAAAAAGACATTTGAAAACTCAGTGGCAGCATGTTTTTCCAGAATCAATGTTTCGGTTAATCTGGACAACTCACAAGCCAGTCCTTCAACTTTTTCTGGGACATTTTGACTGGTAAGACAAGTTGCTGTTGATTTTTTAAATTTTTTCCCCTTCCTTTGAGTGCAATAAAAATGAAAATTCATTCTCCCCATTTATATTTGGGTCACCACAGAAATTTCAGATATCTTTAAACCTCGGCACACGATAACATAACAATGTGCATGGCTAGATATTACAAGAGGTATGTGGAAAAATACCTCTTTTTATAATATGGGTTTACTGATGCTTTACATTTAAATGATACGAGTGAGAAAGGAGACCAGATTACATAACATAAACTCAGACATCTAAATAATCCCACCTGTCATCCCTTTGCGACAAGATTAATTTATCACTGCTGAATACAAGCTTCAGCCTCAACCTCATGGACAAATACCTTCCATCACTTAAGGTCTCATAATCGTCAACACAGAGGAACCACTTGACGCGTGAATCATTCATACCACCCCATAAATAATAAAACCCTGGCAGCCAGTTAGCAGCACCTGCAACTTGAAACAGTAGTTCGTGAAACACAATCTTTTACCCTGTAAACTAATGTGTTTCACCTGCCTCAGCCGGGGCATCTGGGTCCGCCGCAGACAGGTAGAGAGAACAAAACCTCTCTTCCTGCTTCTCTCAGCCTCCCCCTCCTGACCTTGCTTCCTCTTCCTCCAATGAATTTTTTTTCACCAAAGCTCTTTCATATATTCCTGTCCCGTGGGAGCCTTGGTAATGCAAACTGGAAGCATGAGGCGTAATTATTTCTCAAAACTGCACTTCTACCCTAATTAGTTCACTCTGCAGAAGTGGGCCTTGCATTATTTACACATCAAGGAGACACACAGGGCAGGAAATAAATATTCATTGTTTGTTGACTTTGCCCCGGTCCCTTGGCTCAGGCACAAGTTTAGTTGAGAGCCGCTGTCGTGGTGGCTTGTTTATGAAACTTCTGCATCGCTAGTGCCCAGGACATAATCTGCCTTGTTCTTCTGTAATTATTTCTACTCATGCAAACACAGACGCCAACTCAGAGTTGGTTTAATAAGTAGACAACATCCTCATTTTGGCACAAGCAGATCAGATTAATAAGTGTACAGTGATGAGATTTGTTGTAATTGTGACCTTGAGCAGACTTGCCCTGCTGCGGTCGTTGTCATAGCAGTGAACAGCAAGAAGCATATACTCAGCCAGACTCTGACACCATTTCAGTCATAACTCCCTCAAGCTTTTGTTCTGGGTTGTCTTTAATGAACTAAGTTTTTTCCAAAAGGTGTCTGTGGCAGCTGTTATGAAGAGTTTCCTGCTACTGTTGGTTGCAAAGCAGATTTGTGGGACACGTGAAGTCTGCTTTTCCTGTCTGTAGCTGGGTATGAATAGGCTGCTTAATCTGACATCTGACCCCCCACCTCTGTGGTCATATGGCCTTGAGGCCCATTGTCTGATCTGTAAATGCCCACTGGAAAACTTGTGTTGCCTCAAAAAGCTGCATCCATTGTAGACTTCTGACAACAGTCCCATTTCCTATTTCATCTCGCTAATGCGTAGCTCCATTTGTGTGTGTCAGGGGGTTGTGAAAGAAAGGTGTGGGCATCTTGTGATGCCTGGCACAAGCATTACCATAATCACTGTCAACATTAATGGAGATCCTATCACTGGAGAATTTAAACACGGCTTTTCCATATTTATAGAGGCAATAAACAGAGAATGTGCAGCAAAATGTCTGTTATGATTCAAAAGCAAGCCGTGTTTACTGGCTTTGAAATGCATATTTGGGTTAGTGGATGAGGCGGACGGGATTGCAGTTTAAGTTGTGGGATATGGGTGGAAATGTAATATCGCTACACTAGACACAGAACATCTGAAACCATAAATGTCTCACTCTCACTGTCTGCAGGGTTATCACTTTCCCTCAGACATTTGCATAGTTGAGCTTGTGTAACTGTTTCACGGTCCTGTAGGTGGTCGGTTGTGGTATGTTGGTTTGAGTCCCTTTGGAACTGTAGCAGTTGGCTAAATGTATTCTGATGTACAAAATATTTATTTTTCTTTCTTTTTAATCTAGTGCTCTTGTAGCTAGTTAGTTTTATTTGTGTCATGAAAAACATTTGTTAGGTCGGCTACTAATGTTGGGTAAGGTTGATAGGGTCTGGCTCACAGTCAGCGTTCCAGTTCATCCCAAATGTGTTGATGGGGTTGAGGTCAGAACTCCAAACCAAACTGGAAAAGTAATTTCTTTATGGACCCTGATTTGTGTTCGGGGGCATTGTCATGTTGAAACAGGAATATTCCTTCCCTTTGTTACCACAAAGTTGGAAGCACATTATTGTCTAAAATATTGTATGCTGTAGCATTAACAATCCAAAACCATAAAAAACAAAAGCAAAATAAAGGAAGTAGAAATGGCCGTCCACATACTTTTGGGCATGTAGTGTTAAGCACAAGCTAGGATGGTAACAGAGGGTTCTCCAAGTGTGGTGGGAGAACCGTCGGAGGTCCTTAAATAGGCTCCAGTGGTCTTCTGTAAAATAAGGAAAAGCTGAATGTCACTTTGATTTACTTGAAATTGCATAATTTGTATAAACAATTGATCTAATCATAGGTTTCACTCTTACCACTGCTACATCTGTATTAAATTTAGATTATCAGAGAAAATCTCAATACATGGGACAAAGTTAGTCCACATGGGGGGTCTATGGTCTGCAATAATATGTGTTTATTTTGGTTTCTAAGACATGAAAGTGAAAATCCCTTAGCTGCAGTTAGTTTGTTCTCCTGTTACACTCACTGTAAGTCTCTATTGAACAGAGCCTCAAGTATAGAGTACATTTTCCATTGCTCCAGTGACAGTGGGGTAGCCTATATGAGGTCTACCGTAGACCCACAAGTGACTGCTACTCTGCTAAGCTAGGCTAGTTAGCTTGTAGTTATCTGGTGTTACTTTTTTAATATTTTAAATTCCATTTAGCTTCAGCTTTATTTATATGGTTTAACCAACTCAATTACTAAGGTGTGGGAGCATAAAAATTTTATTTTCAAATACATGAAACAGGAAAAAGTGTGTAAATTAGCTTTAGCTAAGTCCATCTCACTAGCTAGTTTTAAGTCACTGCAGTTTGGCTTAACCTATAGTAATAGTTTTTGCAATTCTAAAATACAGTAAAATAGATGTCAAAAGAATCTGATCTTGACAAAAAAATGGAGTAGGCAGGCATTTTGGCTTTGAAGGGCAGACCTATTCTACTACTTGATCTAAAATAAAAGATTTTTGGATAAAACAATAATTCAGTCTCCTTAGTCAATATACCACACTTCATCATTTCACAGTTTTCCTCTCTAGCCTCTCCAGAGTCAGAGAATGATAACTTTCCCCTCTTGTGCAGCTTCTTCATCATCTGAAATTCAAGAAGATGGACTTTAACAGCTGTAGCAGGCCAAGATTGGCAGCGCTTTAACGGAAACTGTGGTGTTTATTCTTCCTCTGCAGGTGGAGATCACACTGCAGGACGTCAATGACAACCCGCCTGTTTTCCCTAATGATATTCTTGATGTGACCATTGAGGAGAATGTTGGAGATGGCTTCAAGATAATGCAGCTAACAGCCACGGATGCAGACGAGGTAATGGCTCCCCAAGTTTCTATTCTGTCTGACAGTGTTTTGGTACTTTTCTGTGCCCGTTTTCCACTCCACTGCTTTCAGAATAGACATCCAGGGAGTGATTTAAATTAAAAATATGCTCAACATGTTTGTTCCTACAGTGTGGAAACCACTATAGATTCAAATGGGTTTTTTGAGGCCAACACAGCTGTCAATGTTGAAATGAAGTCGGCATTTAGCATCTTTATGTTGGATCATTTTCATACCAATACATTTGCAGATATTCAGAGCAGAAAAGCCATTGAAACAACATTAAGACCATGGTAGGAAACTGACAGTCCTGTAATATTTATTGTAAAACTAAGAGTGATAGCACAACTAAATATGTATTTTTACAGCACTTTCCAAAACAAAAAGTTACATACTGCCACAGTTAAGCCACAACAATAATAAAATAGAAAGAGGATACAAGTTAAGAGCAAACACATCAGTTAGGAAAAGCAAGGGGATGTAAGTGAGTCTTAATAATTATCTTTAAAATGTAATTTGAGTTAGATGATCTAATGGTAAAAAGTAAAATATCTAAAAGTTTAGCAGTGAAGACAGCAAACAAGTGTTATGCCTAGCTCTGGAAACTGGTATCTGGACTTGAGAGACTTCAGGTCCCTATATGGTTCCAAAAAATCAGCAATTGACTCTCGGGCTTCACTCTGTAGTACTTGATAGGTGATACTTATGGCTTGGGTTTGGGATAAGATTTAGAATTAATTTAAAAGCAATATAGATATATAGAGATATTTCTAACAGTGGAGCCAAAGGAGGAGTTTTAGGGTTCAGGTTACTTTATTTGTACACGTAGGTAGATTTGTTTTGCAGTTCAGAAAAGTTCAAAACAGACATCCATCTAAAAATCAAATTTGACACACTTTTACATACTGCACAAAACAGTAGACCAAAAAAGTGCTTAAAGGGTAGCGTCAATAATCCATTCGTCGTCAAAGCAAAAAACACCTTTGGATTTTTGTTATCGATCAGGCAAGACATGTAAAGTGCAGTTGTTTTCACAATTTTCAGACATTTTACAGACTAAACAGGGTTTATTTTAGCAACATTACATTAGATAGGTCAACTGTCAGCTTTAGAGTACAGTTTAACCCATGAAATGTGTCAACTCAGCTGACAACACACAATGACACCAAATGGCCAAGACAGATTGTGCTCCTTTCACCCCTACACAGTAACACAAACACATAATCATCCACTTTTTGAAGCAATCTGCCTTCATACATTTTTCTCCCCTAGATACACACACACACACAAACACAGAATTGTCCTTCTCTCTCATGTGTTGACATTATCTGAGATGTGCTGAGGCCACTGGTGTCATAGAGCCTGGAGGAGAGCGACCAGCGATTGATTTTTTTAACCTGCCATTCTTGGTCCCCAAAGTTCACATTACATCACCGGCATCACTCTCAATTAGTTGAGGACTCCATCTTTAGCTGCTTTAGGCAGGGTATGGACATTAAATCCTGCAGTGTGCGAAACGCAGGCCCTGCCGGCATCTCCAAGGTCTGCGGTCCCTCGCTCAAGCCAAAGGACAGAGTTGAATGAATGGAAAAAGTCAGGCCGTAGAGGGGAGAGAGATTAGAAAGAGCGAATATGGACTCAAATTGAATGTTAACTTATGAGGCCACACGTCTTTTATTGCACAGCTGTTGCCTCACCCTCCTCTCTCAGAATGTGAGAAAAGTCGTACAAAGTCTCACTTCTGGCCTCTTTTCTTTTATCGGAATACTATATTGACTGTAAATCTCAGACCTGGATGCAGGTCAATCTTTTCAATTGGGGGATTTTAAGGACATTATATGATTATTTTTCTTTTTTCAGCGCCAAGGTATTCACAGCTTTGATCTTGAAAGGTTTAGCATATGGTACTGAAATCAAACTGTGCAGTTGTTCACTTTTTCCCTCATATCTGAATTCAAGAGACGCATCAGCCTGAGAGAGTTTTCTTTAGTCATTTGTAGAAAATTAAGCATTCATTTTAACATTCACGCATTTCTTCCAAAATGATCAATTTAAAGAACTTTCATTCAAGAGAAGCCACATTTTGCTTCCAGGCAGGGATTCAAATGAACAAGAAAAGATGGAGACACTTGAAGAGCCTTTTTAGGAATTACAGATTCTAGAGATGTTTACAGCAAACTTCAGTGCTGCCATGAATAGGTTGCTAAATAGAAGCCTGTACTTCATTCCAGCTCTCACTTGGAGCCAGATATGAGCCCTGCCAAGTCTTTGCCCACATCCTTACGCAGGAAACTTAAGTTGCGCTGACACTAAGCGTACAGAACGCATTTGGAAGCCTTTTTGAGAAAAGCCACATGTGTGAGCCAGCGCAGAGTAGCCAAGAGTGCAAGCTGTTGGCCAGCTGACGGGACAAATTCAGACATCATAATGATCCCATCCAATTTAACAGTGTTACATGTGGGATTCATGTGTGAGGGTATTAAAATGCTGTTTCTACGCATCCGTTTTGCACTACACCTATATCTACTACAAAAAGAAGGAAGAGGATGCATTAGGGTTGAAAGAAAATCATTCGAAAACATTCTTTTGTCTAATGCAGGGTAGGCCTCTTCTAAAAAAATGTCTCACCTCACTTGAAAGAAATATGCTGCCTATTGTGCTTTTGGAAAGGCTGTGAATGTGTTATTAGAATTCTGACCTTATGTGGAAAATATGTCACAGGTAAATACCTTTATTAATGAAGGAAATTGCAACAATGGGTGTTTTAGGAGAGGTCTCAAAACGAACGCTAATGCGTTCCAAAGGCCTACACGCCCACTGCCAATATATTTCTAGACCGTTTTTGGAGTTGTTGAATGCATTCAAACAGATTTACAAAGAAGCAGTTGAGCCATCTTTACTTTTAAAAGGCTTTCACCTTGAGCGCTAAGTGACGACACATTGCTTGTCTTTCAGGAGTCTTTGTTATGATTGGCTTGCTTGCTCGGTGCTGTTGCATACAGGAAGCTTGCTATCCCCGCCGGCGCTGTCTGCTTCGCACCTCTCACTTCTCATAGGAACTGCGTGCTCCCAAAAACCACTCATCTGCTAAATGAGTTTCCTTCTGCTCCAGTCTGGTACACTTTGCTCCCTGGAACGCCATTGTTTAATTGGTCACCCCCCCCCTCCCCCCCCCCCACCAACAACCCACAGTGTCTTTGGAGAGCTGTAAAGTAGTCAAACTCTTAAGTGAAGGTCAAGAGGGCGACCAGTGTGTGAGTGTATGAGTGTGTGTTTGTATGTGTAAGATCTTATCTTTGGTAAAGAGAGTGGGATAGGACTAGTCAGAGGAATTAGTGAATTAAAAAGAGAGTGAAGGTATTTTTAAGTGTGTAAATGCTCAATGTTCATACGTTGTAGAGGTGTGTGTGTGTGTGTGTGTGTGTGTGTGTGTGTTGGACTGTGGCCTAGATGGACCCCCTGCTCGGCGTCTTCCACCTCTATTGCTCTGCCTTTGAACCCTATCAGAAAATTAATTGGCAAACCGTGGGTGTTGGGTTCCGGACTGCAGCCCAGGTGGCTGATGGGATTGCCAGATCTGGAGCCACTGATTGATGACAGCAGGGTCCTTAGATGAGCAGAACCTTACTCCGTCCTCCTCAACTCCCCTATTTTTACTGGGCCTGGATCTCTGACCAGCTCTCTGGTAATGCAATGAGAGACTAGGTCAAGAAGATGGAGGTTTTATCAGTCATAAAAACAGGCCACGGTAAAGAGATAAGAGCAAGTCATGAACTTGGCCTTACTATATTGACTGTCTGAAGCTATTGGCGAACAACCGCCATGTCCAGACTTGTTGGTACATTAACATTTACGCACAAAGTCTGTTAAAGAGATTGGATAGAAAGAGATTTTTTGTGGCAGAATTAGTAAAATACTGAAATATGTATTATTTTTATCATCGACCCCCTCAAAGAGTGAATTTAAACCTATATTAATATTTTTTTAGCAACTTGTGGGCAGTGGAAACATTTTATCACTTCAGTGTTAGCAAACAATCTCTTATTTGCACACCCAACAGGCATGGGGCAACATTTGGTTAATATGGAATTGTGTTCTGTCCACCTGGCAAATAATCCAAACCTTCCAATACTGATAAAATAATTTGATCAGTGCACCTTTAAACATACAGCAGGAAAGACAGAGTAGGCAATGGGATGTCAACCATTTTCATTGGAAACAAAGAAGCCATAGTGTCTAACCAGCAAACGAGCAGCGCAACAACAGGGAGTTGAGAAAAAGTTTCACTTGCTGATATCTCAGGAATAACACAGAAAACGTCTTAATTGTTCAGGACGGGTTGAATATGTAACTTTCGTGCTCAGCAAATACATGCCTGAAAGCTGCAGATGAAGTGAGAGCTTGAGAGGCAGCATGCCTTGTTGTATCACAATGGACAGCTAACACATTACTCTTCAGCAGCTAATGTTACCCTTCAACATAGCTGCATGCATACAGTTTATGTAGAATATAGCTTGTCATGTGAGCACCATTGTCCACCAGGGCAGTAAATGTGTCAATATGTAGATACAGTGCCAGCTTAATGCAATGCCTCTCTATATAAGCCTTTCCATTGTCCTGGCAGGATCAAAAAGCATCACATCAGGCATTGTTGGAAGAGTCTCTTTTAGCTTAGCTGTTAACCAGCTGTAACCAGAGCTTTGTCTCACTGAATAGCAGTAGCTTTTTGATGTTGCTCCTTTTGGCAGAAGACAGAGTGAGACAGTTGTCTGATCTCTTATTGTCCCCGGCACAAAAATAAATGTCAAGCTTTGTCGTCAGGCTCATTCAGTCGTCATATCACATTCAGTCCTCCTCTCCTATTCCAAAGCCTCTTGCTATAGCTATCACATGTGTCATGGCGCTTGTACTTGTCCAAGGTAACAGGGGATCTATTAGTTGCATTTATAGAGGAACACTATAGCCCCCAAAAGTTCAAAGACAGAGTGGGTCTCACTAGAACATCACCATTCAGCTTCTGTGTTTCTTTGTTGCTGTCTAGTGTGACCTGTCCTCTCCTTGAAAAGCCTCACGACTGATACATTTTATTATAGGTTATGATTTAAGTGGTGGGAAAGTAGTTTGTGTTTTTGAGAAAGATGAAAGGACATGTTAAGAGATACTGCACTGCTAATACCTCCATTATGTCCAGACGATCTATAAAAACAAGACGTTAGTGACTTAATGTAAACCTCTGGCAAATATAAATAAAACATTTTAAGAATTTTGCAGAATCAAGTGTAATTTTTTGTTTTACTTGTGCAGCGAATTGCCTTATGCTGTCTTCTTTCAAAATACTGACACATTTCTTCAAATTCTGCAAACAAGTTTTTATTTGGAAATAATCATAATCTAATTTTTTAATTTGTATATTAAAGAAAACACTTTTTTGGGGCTTAATAATTTACATAAATGGCCTGATAAGATGGAGATGTTTGCAGTGTATCTAATTACTTTAAAACAGTTTTCTCTCTTTATACAATTTTTATTTTAAAGTTTGTGTTTTGCCAGTGAAATTTTCAACATTCTCTTCTCTGTTTTCTAATCAAAGATGTTCTTAAAGTTTGGAGTTTGTCTCATGTTTGTCTCATGTTTTATGTTACATCAGTTTTCTCCTTCTTCTGTTTTCATCTCCATCTTGATTATGTGATCTATTGCACAGTCTTTTGGAAACCACAAACCTTTCCTTTATGATGTGTCTCCATGAGGCACCATGAGGGTTTTATTCATTTTAGACAAGCAGCTAGTTTGATCTTGAGACGTGACACACTAACATGTGTGGTAAACAATCTGATTTCCTAGAAGATAGAGTTGCTTTGATGCTTGTAATCATGCTGCACTCTTCATGGCCTGAGAACTCCCATTTGAGAGAATATTCAGTAAAGTACATCCAACCTACTGGCCCCCTTTTCTCTCTTAACTGAGAGAGAGAGTTGGAACAATGTTCTCGAAAACCTAGCTAGCAAATATTGACTTAAAATGTGGTTTGGTTTGCTGTCTGAGATGAGCTGAGGCCACAGTTCCACAGTAAATGTTTACTTTACGGTTTTGTGACGTAAACATTGTAGATTGTATTATGTAAATTCATTGGAGTTCAGGTTACTATATTTGCAAGGTTAAGCAAAAAAAAGTACAAAAGTTACACCTCATGATATGAAATGTTTTAAATGTCTTCACCTCAGGGTCCCAATGCTCTTGTGACATATACCATCATCAGTGGGGCAGACGATAGCTTTCGGATTGATCCCGAATCCGGTGATCTTATCGCCACCAAGAAGCTGGATCGGGAGCGGCGTTCAAAATATTCCCTTCTGGTGCGTGCAGATGATGGAAAACAGTCGTCTGACATGAGGCTGAACATCACCGTCAAGGACGTCAACGACCACACGCCAAAGTTCTCCCGAGCAACGTATTCATTTGATATCCCTGAAGACATGGCACTGGGTATGGTCTTCACTCAATGAAACATGCAAACCAAAACACACTTAAATGCATGTAGAGATTAGAATACATAGATTATACGTAGAGACTCAGGCCGGCAATGTTTTGTCTTCTGCAAAAGCTGTTAGACTGAACTTCCACAGCTCTGTTAAGGTCATCAAGAGCCTCAAATTATTAGGAGCTGCTTTTTTGTAGCAGTTTATGAAAGTATTTTTCTCTTTTTACATTTTTATATGACCGTTGTAGCTCTCACAAATCCTCAGAATCTTCCTTAAGGGTACATTTGAGAGTTTAATAGGTCAAAGGGACAGTAGCTGATATTTGATTTATATGGAAATCCATCAGCAACCAGCAGGATTTACAACAATACTGACAACTATCTGGCACCCTTCCATCCCTCTCACCACTTCAGTCACAAGAATATTACAAATAAAAGACCAATAAGTTTGAAATTAAAGAAGAATGTCCAGTGAGGATATAATTAAGATATGATCATGGAGTTGTCCTAATAAAAAAACTTAAAATAATTAGCTGTTCCCTCAGTTGTAGCATTGTCTTCATCCCCAAGTCATCGGTTTAAACACCAATGAATTGGTCCCCATACAGTAAGGGCCAAGTGAGTTAAATAAAATTCTGTATTTTTCAGCAACTGGCAGAGCAACCATGGAGTCATTGGTATTAATAAAGAGCCCTAATAACCCCCTACAGATATATTAAAGTAATTTTGCTCTATAGGGCAGTAAAGTGTAACTTCTCGCCTCTGTGTTACAACCCGTCTGACTCTCGCAGGCTCCATCGTGGCGGCAATCCTGGCCAGCGACTCTGACTCAGGGGTAAATGGAGAGGTCACTTACTCACTGGAGGAAGACGACGAGGACGAGACGTTCCTCCTGAACCCAGTGACTGGAGTTTTCAATGTGACGCGTGTGCTGGACTACGAGACTCAGCAGTACTATATTCTGACAGCAAAGGCCCTGGACGGCGGGGGGCAGGCCAGCACAGTCAGAGTGTATTTCAATATCCTGGATGTGAATGACAACCCCCCCATCTTTAACACCAGTGTGTACAGCACATCTGTCTCAGAGAGTCTGCCGCCTGGATCCAGTATTGTCACTATTGAGGCCAGTGATGCAGATGATGGTATGTACATGTGTGAAAGTACATGGGAGATGGAATTAGATAGAAGATAAGTACTTGAGAGTTAAAAACATCTGATAATAATGAAATGGACCATATTTGCTTTTAACATAATAACATAACCATAAACATTTTTTGGGCAGGTATACCTCAAAATTTGTATTATTAAGCAGAAGTAACAATACATTGTTTTCAGAGATGATGGCCATAATTACATGGTAGCAGCACATTTTGCCCTCTAAACATAAAACGAATTAAAATTAAAGAGTAAAAACATATTCAACACAAATGTATGAAACTTAAATAATGTATTACGCATCAAATATAGGTAAAAATAATACAACCTGTAAAACATTCATTCTGCAGTTAATTGTTTCTGCTGTTCATACTGATATGTATATACTGTATATCTGATAAACCAGTATCCACTGATATATTGTTCAGGCTCTAACAAATATATAGAAGATACACTATTCCACTTTTGGATTGCTCATGGCTTATTTTCAATTTTTTTAATAATTTGTGTAACAATTGCAAAAGTACCTGTAGTCATGTACTTAATCGATTCACAACTTGAAGTTATTATATTTACATTGTACATTTACATTATTTATTACTATCATATTTGTATTTAATTGTCAGCTAAAAGGTTAGTTGACAATTTGGCAATCATTAAGCATTTAGATAAAATCAGAAACAAATCCACATACAGCAATTTTGGTAGTGATTTGACTGCATATATGATTTCGAATTACTTTTTTCCTACCAACATTAAGAATTTTTATTTTTTTACTATATACTACATGAGAAACATTTGGCAATACTGCCAAATCACGATAAGTTGTATTAGTTTAAGAAACATCAGGAGACAAATATTTCAAATTGATGTTAAATCCCAGTTAAGTTATCCCGGAGATGTGAATCTATTTAAAGAAGCATTAATGTACTTTCATACTGTATAAATCAAGTGTGAGTTAGCCATAGCAGCTTCATTTAATGTAGGCCTGTCATTTTGTTATGACAGTGGGTTACACAGAAGCTCTCAAAACATACATTTTATTTTTCATGTATGAATGATTTGATGAAATACATTTTCACCGTATGATTAAGTGGCTTGAGTTATTTTCTGCGTTTCAGGTGGTGGGTTTCGTGTTTTTGAAGTGCCGTGTGGTATTTGAACAGTCACCACTGCTCTCCTCTGCTGTAATTACTGCTTCACCCAGGCTTAATGTGGTTATTGTGACCTACATTCCTGGGAAATACGCTGCCTAGTTCTCGACCAGAGTCTGGCTTCTTTCTCCACTGTCCACATAATCTGACCGCGTCATCCTCTCAGATATATAGTTGCCACTTTCTACTTTCAAAATAAAACAATGCCACTGTTCGCACTTCCAAAGCCCTGACCCCAGACCCCTTTGTCTCTAGATGGCATAGCCTAAATTTAGATGGAAGTAGCACTCAAGCTTTTGATAAGGGATTACTTGTGTACTGTAAATACATGCTGGAGTGTGGGAAGGTGCCTGCGCTTTCCACATGAATACCCTGTTGAGTTGAATTACAGACGCTCAATTTAAGATCATTTTAACCCCCAGTTCCAGGGGAGTGCTGCGGATTAGGCCAAATTTCAAGATTATTTAGTTTACTGCATCCATCCACTTGGTCCAACTGTATTTATCGTTTTTAAATAAAACTTTAAATTGTGAGGGATCCAAAACAGTGCAGCCACACTATCAGTTTAGGAAGTGGTTTGCGGTGGTGTTTGTCTTTTGATAGCAACCCGTCATGCTACGTGAATGGATCACGTGGAGGACAAGAGTAGCCGGAGCTCCAGCTGTTGCATGAACACAGTTTGTGAAAATGGATGTTGATAATTCATATAAGTGCCTAATTCAGACACCTATATATATAGAATATTTAACAATCACATCTGGAACAATGGATGCTAGTCAAGAATAACATGCATACATGATAGTTAACCAAAATCTTATTGGTTTTGGACTGATGGTCAGACAAAACAAGACATTTAAACATGTCACCTTAGGCTGTAGGAAATTGTAATGGGCATCTGTTGCTGTTTCTGCCATTTTATAGATAGAGCTATTAATAGATGCATCAAGAAAATGATTGACAAATTAGTCCATAATAAAAATAATCATTAATTGCAGCCGTACAGTTTACTAAACAGAATGTGTGGCTTCTCATTGGCATTTGGAACTAACCAACAGGTGTTGTTACCCAGTATAGTTTAAAAAAGCCACTAATCTAACTTTGAATAATTCATTTATCATTATTATTGTATTCTGATTCCCACTTGGCATGTGTTCTAGGTCCAAATGCCCAGCTCCTCTACAGAATTGTGTCTGGTGATCCCCAGGGCCACTTTGTCATCACCAAGGAAGGAGTCCTCCAAACTAAGAAGGCCTTGGACAGAGAAACCCAATCCTTCTACAACCTGATGATTACAGTCAACGACCTGGCTCCCCCTCCCATGACCCGCTTCACCAGCACTTCCCAGGTGTCGGTCATTCTTCTGGACATCAATGACTGCCCACCAACCTTCACCTCTCAGAAGATGACTTACATTCAGGAGAACACGCCCGTGGACACGGTTGTGTTCACTGCTCAGGCCACAGACGCTGACAGCGGACCTAACAGCTACGTCGAGTACTCCCTCAGAGGACCTTTCGGTAACAAGTTCAACATTGGTACAATCGATGGAGACGTCAGGTTGGTTGGGGAACTGGACCGTGAGGAGCTTTCCAACTACACCCTCACAGTCGTAGCTACAGATAAAGGCGAACCCACTCTGTCTTCAACAATGGATGTGACTATGATAGTTCTGGACATAAACGACAACACGCCAAGTTTCTCACAGAATATCTACGACGTTGAGATTGAGGAGAACACCTTGACGGGAACTGATGTCATGCAGGTGTTTGCCAGCGATGCAGACGAGGGCACCAACGGGCAGATCCGATTTTCTATCTCAGGAGGCAACCCCAACTCTGATTTCAGGATTGATTCGGTTACAGGGGTGATATCAGTGGCCAAGCTGCTGGATGGTGAGGCGCGTTCATCCTATTCACTGGTGGTCCAAGCTGCCGACCGAGGCAGCAGCCCCAGGGTGGACCATGCAACTGTCAACATTGTGTTGTTGGACGTCAATGACTGCTCACCTGTGTTTGAGCTCTCTCCTTACACTGTCAATGTTAAGGAGAACTTAGAGAACCTACCAAAAAACATTCTGCAGGTCAGTATATTTGATTTTCCTCTTGTCAAGACGTGAAATTTAAGCAGTTAGGATGTAATTAACATTCAAACTGAAAAGAAGGCAGGGTATGGAATGACAGTTCTAAGACCTTAAATAAGCTAATGCCTTAACCAAATTTGTAGTAATACTAACTTAATAAGTACAGGTATGTGAGTGGTATCAGTGTGCTAAACCACTTACCACAGTGGTCTTATTTTGCTAAATGACAAATACCTGACTGAAATGATAAAGAAATTATGTATGACTGCAATTTGCTCTGCACAATTAGGGCTTTATAGGGTTTCACCAAAATATGAAACTACTGAAGCTAAATTGCATGACAGGGCAATTAACATCCCAACCACTCTGATGACTAAATGAGCCATGTATAAAAAATGGAGGGGAAGGACTGATTTTCAGTGACGGCGCAATTCCATTTTCTTTCGCTTGTGTACCTTGTGAGGAAATGAGGGTACAGTTATGTGGTGGGAAGGGGTCCAGACGTGGTGGGTTTAGCCACACAAGAACATACATATGTATGCTAACCTGGCTATGCCTGTCTGCGGGATGCACAGCAGAGATGGCTGGGGAGCCCACAATGCATTTGGGCACACCAGTGAAGTGTGGTAGTTGTGTAAAATTAAACTGACTAATAGTTTCATACTCAGGAACCATTAAATGAATGTCAGTTCTTAAACCCCACAGCAGCCTAGAGTAGAGGCATATTTGACTTTTCTGGCTTTCCTTTCCTGGATTTCCTGGGAAAGTCTGATTAGACAAAGTGAGTAAGTAATGATCTTCCTTCCCTCAACAATTACGTTCCTGGTGCAGCTCAGCACCATGATAATTAACCCTCCGCTGCTTCAGTGGAAAGACTCAGTGAGGATGGTGGTTATACTGGGTTTCTCACAGCTATATTTGGTTGTGTGAATTGAGGTTCTTTGAGCTTTCTTGCAAGAATGCTCAACTAGAAAACATCCAGGAATAAAAAAAGCAGTAAAACTGCTAATGCACAAGAATAAGAATTTTTGGTTTGTGGAATATGGTGCTTCTATGCTTCTGCACTGCTCTTCCTAGAGATTACTTCTCAACTAATCCATTTGATTAATATACTGAGATGTTAAGTCAAGTTTATTTATATAGCCCAAAAGCACATGCTACAAATGTTACTGGATGGAAAGTTACTAAGTATAATGACTGTATAATCTGTACTCAAACATACTTTAGAGGTACTTTACAGTACTTAAAGTGAGACATTTCATAAAGTGTACATTTTCTTGAATAGCGGTCACATTTACTATCATCCCGTAAATGTAGCACAAATAGTTATACAGTAACTAACCTGACTCAGTAATGTCAGTTCCACAGCAAAACGCAGTTTGCCAATAGCCAACAAAAACTACTGGTCATACCAGACCAAGTCAGGCTGTAGCAACAAAACACCTGAGTGTTTTGAACTGAGCAAGAGTGTATTTTTGTGCTTGTAGATTCAAATGTTCATTTGCAACAAGAATGTGTTTTGTCTTGTTTCAAAAGTGCCATAGTCTTGCTTTAAGTATTTTCATTTTATGCTACTTATTCTACACCACTACGTTACAGAGGGAAACATTACACTTTTTAATCCACTACTTTTATTAGAATATTAAAAGTTTCTTGTTATTTCACAGATTCAGATTTTAAATATAAAACATGTCATCAACAACTAGATTATGATGCATTGTCATAGATTAAACTACCCAACAGTATGCAAAGTCTTCAACAAGCTGCAACATTAAAAGGATGATTACACTTTTATGCATCAATAATAATAATCCAATTATTTAATATGATAATACTTTAAAGGGCCCATTATGTAATAGTATTTCTACTATTGATGTTTATAAGTTGCTGGTAAGGGCTTGACAATCTCTACAGCATATGATATCCTCTATCCTTAGGCTGTCATTTGAGATATTTACATGAGGTGCTTGTCTAAGATTTGATGCTGCCATTCAGTGGTGAAAGAGGTATTCAAGTAAAAGAAAAAAAACACTATTTAAAAATACTTTCTTATCAATAAAAGTTCTGTATTCAAATCTTAACTTAACAAGGTATGTAATGTACTTAAAGTATATAAGTAAAACTAGTCATTAAGGAGGAAAATGGGCTCTGCCAGTGTGTTACATTACAATTAGTTATATGATTGGATTATTATTGCTGATGCATTAACATGTAAGCACCAATTTAATTATTTAGATGGCTGCAGGAGAGCTAATTTTACCCATTTTAGTTAATTTACTGTCTAACAATGCTTTGTATTGTATATGCTTTTTTTTATAGGTTTTTCAAATCTTCACCTGCAAAGTAATTAGTAACTAAAGCTGCCAAATGATTGTAGGTTGTAGTTTACCCTAAAATGGTGTGGAGTAGGAGTATAAAGTAGCATAAAATTGAAGTAAAGTACCTCAAATCTAAAAAATTAAACAATACTTACAGTACTTGAGTACATGTATTTAGTTACTTTCCACCACTGCCATGTTAATGCAGCTCCCTCTAACTCTTCAGTTCTTCTATTTATTCCAGACAACTCTTCATATTCTACTGCTAGAAATGAAAAACACATTTCTTGTACGGTAGAAGTGTTATCCTCCGAATCCCTAAGAAGCTTGTTACTGTGTTATCTAGGTTGTTGCCAGAGACGACGACGAAGGTGCCAATGGCCAACTAAGCTACATGCTCAGTGGTGGGAATGATGAGGGTGCGTTCAGCCTGTCATCCAGCGGTCAGCTGAGCCTGACCCAGACTCTGGACCGCGAGGCTCAGGGGAAATACATTCTCTTTATTACAGCCACCGACTCAGGTAAGACCGCAGTGGACGTTTTGAGCTGTGAAGTCAGCTGATACCATCTTGAAATGTTTGAATGATTTTATGCTGGACTTGCAGTATTGTGTTTCAGTTTATAGTGTCCCAAAATCAGTTGTTTATGTCTGAACTCATACCACATTCAACTTATTAAACTTTATCATCCATGATCTGGCATATCTGGATGAGGACTGAGCTCCCAGTAATATGTCCTTACATGGACATTGTGGAATTTCAACAAAGTTAGAAACAAATTTTGTAATCAGCCAGTAAAACCAAGCTGAAAAAAAGCATTTTCATAAACTAACAGCAACGTCAACAAACAGCATTTTGATTTCATAGTGTGCACAGTGCTCTTTTTGTGTGGCACAATAACCTAAACATTCGGGAGTTTTTAGCTTGCAAAATAGTGGGTGCTTTTGAGTTATTCCCCAGAAGTCCTTTCAGCAGGTTCGATTGAACAGCATCCTCTGTTTATTTGGATACAGCGGTAGAGCTTGTTATAGCCAGATAAAAGGTTAACTTGTTATTGCATAGAGGCAAGTTAATGTGCAGTTAAAGGAGAACATGCATATCCCCGTTGCAGCCAAATCACATGCTATCCCATTTAAGTATATGTTTCGCCGAGCTGCTCTGGCACAGCCGTCATGGTCTGAGGGTGGTTCTGTTTCATTCCTGTACTGACCATGTGACCGTTCAAAATGCTGTGTATTTTTGACTGTGCACAGGCTTTGGTGAGAATTGGGACAATGTTGCATGTAGTGTCTTGATTCTGAAAAACACTTTTGAATGTTATATTCTTTTCCTAGTCACTGAATAATTTGCATATTTGTGGGAGGGATTGTTACATTTTAGGTCTTTTTATTCATTACAAGAGTACATTATTTAGAGAACTGTGCAAGAAATGTTCCAATGATCAAGCCTAAGTAACCTTTTTTTTTCATGCTTTGTTGAGATTTTCTTGCTTCATATAGTATGCAGAGGTTTGTGCCACATGGACAAAGTTGCCCAACAAGCGAACATACTAATTAGGATTCGATCCCTTTTTGTATGCTTCACAAGGAGTCCATATTTAGAGCCCTGACAACAATTCCAAAATATTTGGACAGGACGTTTGAGTACAATGTTGGTAAAAAGCAGAAAGAGGGATTTGGGGTAGAATATCAAAATATCAAAAACCCCATAATCATAGTAGAGGCCAAATTACCCAGAAGCATTTTCTAACATTTTTGAGGCCTCGGCTGAGACAGTGTGGGGAAATGATTCTCCCAGGCGCTATCTTGCAGGAAATGTTGAAGGTGGATGGTGTAGACATGTCTCCAAGTCTGCTGTCTACCATGTCGCATTTAAAACCACAGACATTCATCTTAACATGTTAATGTCTGCCTTTATCTTCTTGTACTGCTGTATTTGACTCGTTCTACTCCAAAACGCTATGTAACAGAGAGAGAAAAAAACACTCAGGAGGATTTATCACCCTAAGCCTTCAGTCTATAAAAGTATTATTCTGCCAGACAAGGACCTAAGCTATCTGTCTGTCAAAAAAAAAAAGTTGTATTGTCATATTTGGTATGTATGTGAAAGCCCAGTTTAAGTCCTACAGCAGCCACTGTGCCCTACAAACACTTCATCATGAGCAGAAGAAATCATTTTGTGTTTGAGCACAAGTGCTACATGACTTATGATCAGACAAAGTCTAACTCAAGCTTTTTTAAACTTGTTCTGACTTCCTGGGCTGTGTGCCTGCGCATTGTGCTATAGTGGCCCATCCTCCTGGGACATTTTCAGTCACTTCACTGAAGGTAAACTAATTTATCAGTCTAAACAGAGCTTCAGCACCCTCTCTGCTGCTGTGCGGACTGAAATCTATCATGAAATGGATGGAAACAAAAGAGCTTACGGGGTGCTGGTTTCCATAATGGGTTCTGGCTCAGGAGAGCGGCAGAATTTGGCAAACGTCTGCCATTATTTGAAAATTTAAGCACAGCCCCCATTAAATGTGGTGTCTGTACAAGCTGCTTGAAGGTGTTTTACAAGGCGTCTTGTTGAGAGGAAACTTGAAGACCTGGGATATTTCAGCTGTTTTTCTCTCTCGCTTCCTTGTTTATGGAAAGTTGTTTGCAACATTTCTGAGTTAACTAGTTGTGCAGATAGTGGGACACATTGGGGGCTGCAGGGTCTGAAACAATTTTTAATGCTGAGCCAACATCTGGGATCAGCTGCAGGCAAATCAGATTTGTAGGCCTGTGCTTAGAACGTATGAGTTATGCCCTCTTGGAAGAATGTGCAGCAATAAGATTTCGAACAGAGCCACACAGTGTTTATGGAGTAGCTTAAACTGGGTATCTGTGGCTGAAAAAAAATATTTTTATGTATCTGGCAGCTGGTCAAGTGTATGATTTTTCAGCTGATCAGCCTTTTATAAGTACCAAAAGGTTTAATGGCATTCTTTCCATTATTGAAACAATCCTCAATTTTTCACTGTTTATAAACTTAATGACGTTTGAATTTGAATGCTGGGTTCACTTTTATTTGTGTAAACTATATTCTCAATAACTAACAAATGTTGCCAGAAGCTTTTTTTTATTGGTGTCCTACAATGGAACAGCTTTCCATTAAATATCAAGTTTAAAAAAAGCAAGAGGAACAGGGGTCAGGTCAGTGGTTATCCAAGTTATAAATTAAAGTTTACTTGTGTCATCAATTCGATGTTTGTTTTTGTTTTTTTGTTGATGTATTGTGAAATGGATAATAACCTATTTTATTCATGGGTTTGTACTAATGTAATTAGTTTTTTAAGGATTTAATTATTTCATTTCACACTTCATGTTCAGTGTCTCTCTTGGTTTTTAACATCAAAGATCATGTAGGAAGTAAACAACCCACCTCAACATCCCTTGGTTTCAGTGTGTTAATAAACTAAATCAGAATGACAGTATTCAATCTGAGTTATATTACGGAATTGAGTTAAAATTGATCAAAATGTGTGTGACTGTGCGTTTGTATATGTGTATTATGTCCGTTGCCTCAGTTCGTGTGAGGCTGTGTATAGCCTGTGTGTAGCGTTATCGGGGCACATTGACATGCACCAAGTTTCGTCACATTTATTAAAGAGAAGGCATGGTAAATCCCTTGAGCCATGCCTATTATGGCACCGCTCCATATTGTCACAATGTTGGTATATGGCCTTTTGGCATTGTGGGTGAGGGGAAGTTTTGGGGGGCTAAACGACCGCTTAGCAGATAAATAATTTTAATGACCATCCCTATTTAAAAGAAGAGTCTTTTATTCTCTTAAATTGCTCCCATGAATCTGGTGTATAAACCCTAGAGTCTTCTTCATCTAATTGATTAATTGAACAGTGTTCAGTCAACACTCTCATCAGGTTCTGAACGAGGACAACATACAGTATATCTATCCATCTCTGGCATATTAGGAAAATAGAAATATACTGTAGAGCAAATGAAGTCACTGATAGTGCGGTGTTAAAACGTGGCCGGGGAATTGCTAGATCACTGTCCGATGCTTGCCACAATAAATCTTTAATGGGGTCTGTTTCTGAAGGTTTCAGCGAGTCTGCAGTCTAGTGGCAACACAAGACTTGGCCAAATAAAATATCAGGTTCCTCAAATGAACTTTAACAGAGCAGTAACATTCTGGATCAGCTCTTAAAAAACTTTGCAGTAACAATGTGGCCTTTTTTTTCCTATCGCCTGTTTTCTCTTTTTCACTCCCTGGTACACTTTAACAATTGCTGGATCTGGATGTTTGGGCTAACCAGTTCTGGTAAGTAATGGGGGGGAGGGGGGGGGTAAAAAGGTGGTGTTGGTTGGATGATTAGTACTTCAGCCTGGCAAGATTCACCTATTGATGTTTATCTGCTTTGTTTCTTTTAGGACCCTGGTTAGCATATCACATTTTCACAAAGCTTACTTTTATAACTAGCTGTAGCTGTTCATGACTTGCTTTTCTAAAATAACTTGTGTGTAATGTGTGTGAATAGCTATGCATGCTTTCACTCTTAAACACTTTTCTAAAGTCATATTTCAGGTTTATATAGTCCATGTATGAACATTATAGAGTTGTATTATGAGTTGTACTGTTCCACCTCTCACACTGGTTATGATCTGTTGGTTTTGCTGTGTCACCATAAAATGGAAAACAGTCACTGAGTGTTCCACAGATG
The DNA here is from genome assembly GCA_036024295.1 of Nannoperca obscura. Taxonomy (NCBI): domain Eukaryota; kingdom Metazoa; phylum Chordata; class Actinopteri; order Centrarchiformes; family Percichthyidae; genus Nannoperca; species Nannoperca obscura. Next base: position 58,309 of record JAVQJL010101672.1, read on the forward strand.
CCCTGCTAAATAGGGATTTCCAAATATTCAACAAGGCAGCAAATAAAAGCACCATTGTAATAAAAACACAAAAGGCAAATCACTTTATAAAATTTTACCACAGGCCCTAAAATATAAGAAAAAACAGCACTTTTTGTCTGTTGATATGCTTTCATTTTCTGTCTCAAACTGCCAAACCCTATCCATAACATATGGGGAAGAAATTATGCAAAAGCATTCAGACGTAGCACTCCATAAATAACTGGCGAGCTGTATAACATTTTTGGTTTAATTTGACGAATGCTTCTGAGATTGCTGTAAGAAATGCTCTTTCCCCCTTATACTGGTTAGCAGCTTTGAGTGTTCTCCTGAGATATCCCTTTCACTCTCTTGCTTGTTAACTGTGAGAAAACCTCTGTTTGCTCTGTTATGTTTGGCAAACTGTGCAGTGGGACAGCTCGCACCCTGCATTCAGCTCCTCTGAGGCCATTCATGGGTGCTGTACAGGGTCGCATTAAAAGAAGCTTTGTCGCAAAGCAACAGGTTCTCAGAGGCAGAAAAATGTCAATTTTGCTTTGATGGCAGCCAGTTCTCTCCCCCTGAGTAATGATGTGTTTTATTTACGCTGTCCCTTAAGAGCACAATCTAGCCGCAGTCCATAAACCTCAATTAACCGTTTAGCCTTAAGCTTCAGGCTGCAGATGGGCTGTCTCATAAATGTACACATTCATCTGTCTTCCCTAAGTCAACCTGTCCTGGACTTCCCAGTTTAATGAACCCAGTTGTTTGGACATCCCAGCGTTATAGTTGTTTGTCTGTTTATCGATTAAACATCAATATATATTGAAGAAAGAGATTATCTCTTGTGCCAGAAGAGACACTCAAACTTGCTTCTTAGCGCGGCTTAGAGTGAGCAACTCGGGGCAACCCGCAGCCTTTCCCAGGAGGTGGGTGCTGCTGTTTCCTTCAAATCAACCCCCTGTGAGGCTCTCACAGCAGTGTGTGCCCTCATAGCAGCTACAGTGGTCCAAAAACAGATAGCTTAATCATCATTAACACATGTATTTGTACCCCCTCCGGTTCAGAAAGTATGGCCGTGCCACCTTCTTGAAGGTTAATGTGATTTGTCTGGTGGTAATGTACACTAATAAGGTCCTTAGACCTGGCCATATGTTTATGTCAATACGTTCTGGGTTGAGAGGCTTATAAAGAATACTGTCTGTGGTCTTTAAGATGGAGAAGAAGGCAACAGATGGTGAGCTGGTCTAGTTTTGTCTCAGGGTCCTGAAAGCTTGTTATTTTGGACGCCAATTCGTTGAGGTTATTCTGGGTTCTCCCATTTTCTCCAAACATGATCCACACAGGAACAAAGTGCTTCGATCTGAGCTCAGATGCAGCAATAAAATATTAGCAGACAGAATTGAATGTCAGTCCCACCACCAGTTTAACAAGCACTTTAAGTTCTTTGGGATTATTGTGAAATATCAAACAGGGGGCTCTGTTTTGGTTGTCACTGCCCCAACTGTGTCATTCCCAGATCTGAAGGGAATGTGCTGCGTTTAATTAAATGGTAATGGTGTTTCTAGATTCAATTAAAGCAGGGAGGAATCCTCTTGTGGCTTGGGCACTTTGAGCCTCCCGACTGATTCACTTGCTTTGTGTAAAATGAGGTGCACTGACGCCAGAGACTTTCTGCTTTGTCCCATAGTGTAATGGCTGCTCATAGGATAAAAACAGTTCAACAATCTAAATACCATCAGGCTGATGTGTTCCCATGGAGAATACCCTCAGTCTTGGAGACAGTTATCACCAGGACTTATCCTTTATGGTATCCATTCCAATTCAGGGCACAGCTCTCTCAGGCAAAACAACATCATGGAAACATGGTACCAATATTTTCTTTACTGATTGAGGGAGCATCTTTATCTGGATTCAAACCCCATTTCTTATGGATACTCATATGCACACACACTCGCCTGGACTGTAAGCGATGAGTGGCATTTCCTTTAAAACAATTTGTAAACCACAGCAAAATTGCTTGCGTAAAAGTACACTGTTTATCTTGAGTTTTGAGCGGTGATGATGATAACTTCTCGACGTGAGGTAAATAAAGATGATGCAAGGCTGTCATCACAATGAGAGTAGTGTCATGTCATGGCGGTTTGCTTTCCTAAGTGACCTGAGATTAACCTGTGAAATAAGATTATGCACACAGCACAAACTTCAGACAGACGTGAGGTAGTGCCGTATCTTATGGCCAACAAGTGATTTACAAATTAGAGTTCTTTAAGCAAAATGGTAATAATAATGCAAACACTAGTCCTCTCCTGTTGAACATGCTCAAGCATTGACCTGGATATGTTTTTGTATCTCATTCAGTGATCTCCCAATTATGTATCTTTTGTTGAACATTTCTCTGCATGGCGTTGATTCATGGAGTCTAACAATATAAGTGTTGTACCTTCAAATGTAAGCTGATAGAACAGGCAAATAAAACAACCTCTAGTTGAATTCAGCCTCATTAAAAGTGTAAAATGTACAAAACTACGCTAGAAAGAAAAAGAATAAAGGGTCTGGGGACAGGATTCGCCAATGGAAAAAATACTTTTCTAACCACAGTGCTTAGCAGCCACCGGTAGGCTGACTTCCCGCTGCAAATTTTCACCAGCTCTCTTTCCATGGCAAAATTATGTCATTTGTCGTATAGTGGTGGGACAGATTGTGCACTGCCAGATTTAGGTATATTTCCTCACCATATCAATTTCTCGGGCTGGAGTCATGGCACACAAGGTCACCCCCGTCTCGGCTGCAGACGTCTAAATCATTGACCCTGACAGTCTTTCCTGGGCTTTGCCAGATTCCAGCAAAGACTGTTGGAGGAGATGCTGGCATTTCTCAGCACTCTTGGAAAGCATTCCTCTCCTGTTGAGTCACTCTCTTGAAAAAAAAGTGTTCTGTGTTTGTTGCAGGTAAGGTATTCATAGGAAATGTAAGAATCGGAAACAGACAACATACACAGCTGAGATGTTGACCCAGTTATTTAGCAGCCGCCATCGTATCAATTTTGAGAATGTCTTACCCTAACCATAACTATTTGAAACAACTGTCATTTACATACATTTGCATACCTGCCAAGATATAGTGTTCCTTGATGACTAAATCTGCCAGCCCACGCGTTGTAACAAGATAGATCTGAACTATTAACACACTGGACAGCAGGTTTTGGGGGAAACAGCTGCCAGGGGTTATGTGATATCAGTGAGCCCAAGAGGCTAAGAAGGCATGTCCTGAGGCTCCACAGAGCTGCATGATGCTGTGAGAAGTGATACACCAGGAAAGATGTGAAAAATGCTTCGTTTGAACCCACTACTGTTAATGGCAGCGGGGTCAGCACAGGTTCAGGGTCGTGCCTAGGAGTGTCAGCGGGCTTAGGCGAGTATTTGAGTTCAGTTTAGTCTTCACTCAGGGGGTTGGGGTGTTTTTGTTCTATTCTTACTGAGGATTAGCTGGAGTAACAGTGTCCTAGTCCTCAGAGTCCCTGATGCAATTGGTGACAGAGGCAAGTCAAAGGTCACACAAGTGGTGGCAAAGGAGGTTGTTCGTTCTCCTTAGACAGTAAACAGGTTGTGACATCACATCCTGTGCAAAAGTGAAACGCCTGGAAGGAGGGCAGTGTGCTTCACACACACACACACACACACACACACAGGGCTAGCCTTGAAGCTTGGCCTGCTTCCGCTCTTAGTGGGGAAACAATGCTATTGAAATGCAGCAACTGCTTTCGCTGTGTAACAGAAGGCAGTTTGAGTTTAGAAAAATATAGCAGCTGCCTTGATATTCCAAATCAAATGTTATCTTCATTCTCTCTGTTTTCTGGTAGGAGCTAATGGCTTTTAAAGACAAAGCCACTTACTTCCAGAGCCACTTATCAGCCCAGCAGCTCCAGCCTGCACTGACAATCTTTGATCAACAACAGTCTTAGCGAGTTGCTGACACACTCTGCCTGGCAGCAGCAGCTCCACGCCAGTTAACTTAAAGTGATACAGACACCTTGCTGACTTGGATCGCTCCTCAATTAAGAGGATCAGCTGAGGAGTAGCAGGAGCTGTTCTAATCTGTTGCCATGACAACCTACCGAGTGATGACTCATGTCAATTCAATCATGTTGCGCATTTGAACGTGTGACACCGCACGAACGTAGTGAGATTAGAAAACTTCAATCAAGTATGATGCTGAGTAGACATTAGACATATGGCCTGCTGACTACATTTGTTTGGGCACTTAACCACATGTAGTTGTCCTCTGATTACATAATAGCTCTGTGATGATACAGTATAAACTAGATGCTACCTAAATTGCATACCACATTATAAACTTTCCGCTTGCATTGTGTTTCTGCTGCTGTTAATTCTTTGCATTTGACACCAGATTTGTCGTGAGTTGTCCCTGTATAAATCACAAATGATTATGGAGTGTTATGCTTATAAATAGTATCTTGATCACACATATTTGTAAAGGTGGAAATACATAATCACCTGAAAATTCAACATTGCCTATATTTGGTTATAAACATAGGATTATTATAATGTCAGCAAGTTCTTACTTAGAACTGCAGAGGCCAGTGACTCATTTTGGTAATGACTCACTAAAGATTAGTGTTGTATGGTTTCTGGGACTCTTTTGGGATACAAAATGTTTACTGTTACTTCTGTTTGTGTCATTTATTTTGCTTCTGGAATTCAGCTCTGTTTATTCTGAAACGCAGATGTTAGCCACTTCTGTTCTGACCAGAAAACCTGGATACATAGAAGCCTAAGGTCCAGTGTCTGTTTATTATCAAAAAGCCAGGCAGTGATGTTACAGTAAACTATCTAAAATCTTATTTTGTGAGGAATCCCCCGTCCTCCTGAAACAAGTTGCGGTGGTTTCCAAACCCCACAATAATGTTCAAATTTGTTGATCTAGGTAAGTAAATTCTCTTTCTCCTCTCTGCCCACAGGGAGGTCACAGTTTAGTAACTTAATAGCAGCTGCAGAGCTTGTAAGAAAGTTAATTTCTTTCTTAAGGAAACTTCAGTTACTTGGACCCTGTTTGAATCCTGCATCCTACACTGCTGGCACATACTGTATGTAGAGTATGGATACTCTTTTGGTACCAACCAAAATATGTCCATGGTACTGAGTTTTAAAAATTGTCTTGTCATATTTTTTGTAATGTTTACTTTGTCTTCAATCAGATAGTTCCTGATTTAAATTATAATCCTGCACATTTTTGATTGTATATTTTTTGATAAAAATGGCTGAATGTTTCATATTTCAGAAGTTTGACTTTATTTGTTTAATGAAAAAACAATCTCACTAAAACTCAGGTATTATACTGGCCGTACTTATCAGACAAGACTAAGAGTTTTCAGCCATGCCCGACTTTGCCTTGAAATATCTGGTTCTTTAGCTGTTAAATGCAGGCATGCTGTGGTCGAAAATGATGCTATGATAGCTGTAAGAGTGAACCAAAACAGTAAAGTTGAGGGTCGACAGCAACAAAAGCGACGGAGAGCCACAGATTCAGGTGATAATTCTCTGTAGGTTCATCACTTCAGCCTTTACCATTTCTTGGTGACATAAAGTAGGACAGAAAGGAGTGACTTTATGATCTGTACTCATGTATCATCTCAGGAGGCTGCTGAGATGAGGGAAAGATAAATCATCTGACTTTCAAATGAGAAGAATCGGCATGAAATATAATGAGCATGTTGCCCTGATTTAATAATATTTATAAGATAAACCATGCTGGCTGAGCAATAGAGCCATAGCATCCCTCAAGCTTTCTTTTCTGACCCCCAGCCCTTCAACACCCTCTTTTCCTTATGTTTTGATTTTGCACAGCTCCGCATTAATAGAGAATTTTGGTGGCCACCATCCAAATGTTTTCTATTATCTCTTATTAATCCAGGCCCCCACAGTATGCAAGTTCAAGCATCTGATGTTTTCCACAGCTGAGTACACAGGCACGGGAGACACAAGCTCAGAATTGTGTATGTTTTTATTTGGGTGTATTATAGTTACTCACATAAATTCCTGAAGAGTGCTGCAGGAGGGAACAACTACATGTTAGAGGTGGGAAAAGTCCCTCATACAGCTTGCAGATCTCAGCTTTTGTCAATCCTCAGGTGCTCTCTCCTTATAAACAATGTAAACATATGCAAATCATTAAGAGCTTAAAATACCTCTAAGTCTTTTAAGATGCCCCCAAAATCCCATATTGTGACTTTCAGTAACAAGGCTGAATTTGTGTTTATGTTTGGAATATAGATTAGCCAGTTATTCGTGCCATTTAAGGAAGGATTACAAAGGCCAACTCAAGCAAGGGAGATGTCTGAATGTTTTTTTTTTACGTTTTTCTGCAATGCGGCTCGTTTTCATCTGCTATTGATTTAAATCCATCCCCCAGGGCCCAGCAAGCCCCGTTTCGTCACCCGCTTTGGGAGAAAAATGGTCCGATTTTTGCTGAAAATAGCACTTCTCCTCACTCAAATTCCACAGGCTGACTCACTCAGTGCCGTGCACCTTAAAATAGATACCTCGCTGTGGAAATTAAATCTATGAGTGCCCAAGACCCCCAGGAAGGACGCCTGAAAGATTTGGTTTCAGAGACATTGAGCCCTTTTGATGTGTTCTGCGCTGGTGTGTGTAGATGTGGCTGTACGACAGCGGATGGAAACCCAAACTGATGGCCAGAGAATTTTGCTTGAATTAAATGCAGAAGGAATATTGTGGCTGAGCCTTAACAGGAGTGTGAATTGGTTCAGTGTGGATCTCGCTGCAAATGACAAGTCATGTACAATAAGTCACGTCATGTGTCAAATGAATGGGAGGCTCACATGTTACTGTGTCCCATTTACCAGTTTACCAGGCACAAAAGGTTCTTAATCCTATCAGTTAGAAAATTCTCCATGTTCAGGTCTGCCATATGAATGGAAAGCGTAATGAGTTGCTTCTGTCTTGGCCACTGAGACTCTCCTTCTCTTCTACTTCCTTTCAGTGTGCTCACTGAAGGAAAAGCAAACTGCTATTGTCACTCATAGTTTATTTATTTTCTTTTCTCCCAGGTTCTCCATCTCTGAGTGGAACGGGGACAATAACAGTTCTGGTGGACGACGTGAACGATAACATCCCTGTTTTCACTTCCTCCAACTTCCACACCACCATCATGGAGGATGCCCCAACAGGAACAGATGTGCTATTGGTCAACAGCTCCGATGCAGATGTTGGCGTCAATGGTGTTATAAGGTACCCTTTGGCCTTTGCATTTCTCTGGTTCCTTTTTGCTTATTTTATTTATTTTTAGGGATGGCCTTTTTGTACTATAGTTAGGTTTAGCATGAAGTATACATTATACTTTTTGTATACATTTAGCCAAAATGTCCATACTATGAGGATTTTCCTCTTTCCGTGATCGCTGCCTTTTATCAAATTTAAGGTTTTTGTTTCTTTCTTTTGACCTGGTTATATGTGTTTTTTTGTATTTTTTGTTGGGAGCATGGCCTTATGATTTTATTAGATAGCTTAAAGAGATATGTGGAACAACTAACAATTATTTATTAAGTTATTCTAACCATTCTATTTGCAAAAGCATTCTTTGCAAGGGACTCATTTTATAAAAGGTTCCAGTTACTATTGTAAGTACTTTTGTCAGACCAGAATTGGTTTTCTTTGATTACCTGTTGTGAAAATATCCTTTCAAGGCCATATAGGACTGAGTTTTGGCTTTCCTTACACCTTCAGTGAAACCTTTAACCTCATCACAAGCTTTGTGAAATTCCAGACCGATGCAATTGTTGACAGGAGTTTAGAAGCAGAGTGTATAGTTTTAGGCCGTATGCAAAGTCATTGTTTGGGCTTTTGTACACTCACAGCCCCCTCCATAGGGGAGCTTGTAAGAGCTTTTGGCTGGTCTTTCTCAAGCTGGACACTGACTCACGTTCGACCCCTCCTCTCTCCTCAGTAACCCCACTGGGTGCACATTGGGGGGTACCGCAGCTCGCTCCAGTTTCCCAAAACACAGTAATGAGGATGTTAATTGTCTATGACAGTACGAGTTGTGCCCATCAGGGGTTGCAGGAGGTTTGATGCCCTTAATGGAGACTAGAACCGGTTATCTTCAGTTATTAGTTTGGATTCTCACAGCACATTTAATCTAAGTACCAAACCCAGACTTGTCTCTGGACGGTGATCAAACCATTTGTGGAGAGTTTATGTTGTTGATGATGTCCAAACAAGCCTTGCATCCATGCTGCTTTCACACATTCTGTAATTTGTTGTCCCATCTCTGGAGGGGGGTGCTTTTTCTAAAGCCTTTTCAAAATATGCACTGGTGTGTATATATATGTATGTGTCAGTTTACATTTAGGACAGGGTCCTGCTGGAGACTTGTGAGATACAGGGTGAAACATGATATTTGTTTTGAAAGCCAAAGTCTAGAGTTTTATGTTATGTTATTTATGCATGTATATTATACTTTATTTATTTGTACTGTATGTGATTTGTTTTATAGCTATTGCATTTTTCTTTTTTCTTTTATAAATACCATGTTCAAATATTGGATTCTTGAATCTCCAGCTTCAGCAGGGAAGGCAGCCTGAACCACAAGGGCTGTCTGAGCAGTGACGCAGAAAACAGTGGCTGCATTTGATAGAATATCAAGCTGGATGCCTCAATCAGTTAACTAATTGATATGATGTCATGCCAGTACAATGTGGGGACCATTGCATATTTCTGTATTAAAATGTGGTTTTGTGATGCTTGAAACAGTACCCTCTATAGTCACTTGCAGTGCAGCAAACACGTAGAAACTGTTCAGAGGAATGACTCATATAACACCTGACAGTCAGTTTTACATTAGAAACACCAGTAATAACACGATTACCTCACTGTAACGTAAGATGTGCTCATCATGCAGAAATTTAAGTAGTTCCATAGCCACTGAGAAGAAGTAACTATAATAATTTGATGGACTTAAAGAGTAATTATGTGTAAGTTAATACGTAGTGTTCTTTCAAAATATGATAACTTATTTACAGCACAAAAAATGCATTTAAATATATGCACGCGCAGTAAAAATCACAATCACAAAGCTTTCACTCAAACTTTTCCTTCTTTATCTTTTCTACAGCTACAGCCTGACTGGAGGACACAGCCAGTTTTCCATCAACCCAGCTACAGGACAGATTATCACCAGTTCCCTGCTGGATCGAGAAGACAGGGCCAATTACCAGCTGCTGGTTGTGGCAACAGATGGAGGACAGCCCCAGGGCTTGTCTAGCTCCGCCACTGTGTCCGTGACGGTGGCTGACATCAATGATAACCCGCCACGCTTCCACCACCATCCCTATGTCACCCATATACCCGCCTCTACTGCAGCAGGTTAGTACATGTCTTTAAAGGCGCTATAAAAAATTATTTGCACCTGGTCGCACTGTTACTGTGCACTTGTTCAAACAGGGCATCCAAAGTTGTTGTTTTTTTTTGTTTTTTTTTACTTTAGTCTCAAACAGATTCAAGAAAAGTAGCACATGTTGAAATAAGGCTTTGTGATTATGGGAAAGTATTACTAAAACTCTTTGTTTTTTTTGTTTTTTTTCACTTCTACGTATATACTTTCAAAATGTATATGTTTATATGTAGGTTTATGCATTGTCAGCATCTTTTAAATAAAAACAAATGACAATAAAAAACTAATTTATGTCTTTAGGGTCTCTGGTCTTTGCTGTTACTGTCACTGATGAGGACTCAGGTTCCAACGCCCAGCTTCACTACTCCCTTATAGGACGCAACTCTGAGAAGTTCAAGATCGACCCCGTCAGAGGTGCCATAACTGCCAATGAGAAGCTAACTGGAAGCTCAGAAGTTACCCTTACAGTTCGAGTAAAAGACGGTGGAGCTAACCCCAAAACAGATACAACCACCGTGACTGTCCGCTTTGTTACTGGCGGAAACTTCCCTGTCATCAAACTGAAGGAGCATGCATTCACATTCCCTGAGAGCCAGCCGACCAACCACGTTGTTACAATGGTGACTGGATCTTCTATGAGGGGTGGACCGTTGTCATATTACATAGCCAGCGGCAACCTGGATAATGCCTTTCATATTGACCAGCTATCTGGCGAGTTGTCTATCAGACATCCGCTAGATTATGAACACATTCAGAAGTATGTTCTCTGGATTGAGGCCAGAGATCAGGGCTTCCCACCTTATTCCTCTTATGAGAAAGTGGAAATAACCGTGCTGGATGTGAATGACAATCACCCAGTGTTTGATAAGGATCCCTTCCATGCTGAAATACTGGAGAACCTTTCACCTCAGCGGGTGTTGATAGTCTCTGCTGTTGACCTGGACAGCGGGCCTAATGGACAGCTTGAATATGCTATCATTGATGGCAACAAGGAGAACAGTTTCAGCATTAATAAAGCAACTGGTGAAATACGAACCACCAGGCCGCTAGACCGGGAGAAGGTGGCTCAGTACACTTTGAAAATCAAAGCCACTGACCGGGGGTTGCCACCCAAAAACACAGCAGTCAAAGTGCTAATCAATGTACTGGATGTTAATGACAATGCTCCTAGGTTTTCCAAGATCTTTAGTTCTACAGTGGCTGAAAATGCCCCAGTGGGTTACACTGTCACCAGAGTCACCACCACAGATGAGGATGCTGGTTCAAATGCAATTAGCCAATATTCAATTACAGATACCAGTCTTCCATTCAGTATTAATCCAAACACAGGAGACATAACAATAAGTAGGCCACTCAATAGAGAGGACACAGATCATTACATTGTCAAAGTGTCTGCCCATGACTCTGGCTGGACAGTAAGCACAGATGTCACCATATTTATAACAGATATTAACGATAATGCTCCCAGATTTAGTCGTCCCTCTTACTATTTGGACTACCCTGAGCTCACTGAGGTGGGCTCCCTGGTCACACAAGTGTCTGCCACAGATCCCGACGAGGATTTCAATGGCAAGATCTTCTATTTCATTCGGTCCCAGTCAGAGTTTTTCAGAATTAATGCCAGCTCTGGAGAGATATTTGTGAAGCAGCAGTTAAAATATCAGAACTCGACAGGAGCTAGAAGTATAAATATAAATCGCCACAGCTTCATTGTCACAGCCTCAGACCGGGCACTCAAACCTTTGATGAGTGAGACAACAGTAATTGTAAATATTGTAGACAGCAATGATAATCCCCCTGAGTTTGATTTACCTAGCTACTTTACTCCTGTCACTAAAAGTGTCAAGGTTGGCACCAGACTGATTAGGGTTGAAGCTCATGACAAAAAAGACTTTGGCCTTAATTCTGAAGTTGAGTACTTAATAACAGGTGGAAACAGCTCTAGTAAATTCAGGCTAGATAAAACAAGTGGATGGATTACTGTTGCCTCCTCCCTTACATCTGATATGAATAAAATTTTCCTCATTGACACCACAGCGACTGACAAAGGAAATCCTCCTCTGTCGTCGCGAATGTCAGTGCGAATTGCAGTCACAGAGGAAAACCACCACACGCCTGAGTTCTCACAAAGCCAAATCTCAGCTACTGTGCCTGAAAGCCTTGCTGTGGGAACAGCAATAAGGACCCTGTCTGCCAGAGACAAAGATAAAGAAATGAATGGCCTTATCACATACAATATTACTTCAGGCAACGACAAGGGTCTGTTTTCACTAAATGGTAAAACTGGAGTTTTATCCTTAGCTCACCCTCTGGACTTTGAAGAAAAGCAACAACATGAGCTTAGAGTTTCAGCCACTGATGGTGGTTGGATTGCAAAAACAAGCTATGTCTCCGTCACAATACATGTGACTGATGTGAATGACAACCCTCCTGGGTTTGATCCTAGCGAGTACTTCCCAATTGTACAGGAGAATGTTCCCAGTGGCACCACTGTGGTCAAAATCAATGCCACAGACCGCGATTCGGGAGCTAACGCAGTCATGGCTTACGTGATACAGTCATCAGACAGTGACCTCTTTGTTATTGACCCGAACACAGGCACCATCACCACCCAGGGCTTCTTGGATTACGAGGCTAAGCAGGTCTACCATTTAACAGTTAAGGCCTTCAATGTCCCAGACGAGGAGCGCTGCAGCTTCGCCAATGTCAACATTCAGCTAAAGGGAGCCAATGAATATGTGCCCCGCTTTGTCTCCAAACAGTACTACTTTGAAATCTCAGAAGCTGCTCCAAAAGGCACAGTGGTTGGGGAAGTGTTCGCCAGTGATCGAGACCAAGGAGATGATGGAGTGGTTTACTACCTCATTTTTGGGAAGAGCAGAAAGAAGGGATTTGGCATCAACAAGAAAACAGGCCAGATTTACGTCACAGGTACTCTAGACCGTGAGAAAGAGGAAAAAATTTCACTGAAGGTGTTAGCGAAGAATGCAGGAAGCATCCGTGGGGCAGATATCGACGAGGTGTTTGTGAACATTACAATTCTTGATGCCAACGATCCTCCTGTTTTTACCCAAGAACTGTATGATGTGCAGGTTAGTGAAGGGCTCTCACCTGGTGGTCTGGTTACCTTTGTAAGTGCTGAGGACTCAGACTCTGTCCCAAGCTGGAGCAGATTTTCATACTCCATTACTACAGACTTTGATAAAAATGTTTTCACTATCGACCCAAAAACTGGCCAAGTTTCTGTGGCTTCAGAGCTAGACAGAGAAACAACTCCTGTGTATAACCTTACAGTTCTTGCTGTAGATACTGGTTTGCCTCCTGCAACCGGAAGCACCACCGTAATTGTGAATCTGGAAGATATCAATGATAACGGTCCAACTTTGACAACTGCCTATGCTGAGGTAATGGAGAATCAGAGAGCTGGCACTGCAGTTACAACGCTAACAGCATCTGACCCAGATCTACCACCCAACCAAGGGCCCTTCTTATTCAGCCTTTTCAGTTCTGGATCTGCCAACAGCTACTTCAGCCTTAGTCCAGCTGGAGTATTAACCACCAGTCGGGAGATCGACAGAGAACAGATTAGCGACTTCTACCTCTCTGTTGTGATCAAAGACTCTGGAGTGCCTCAGATGTCCTCCACAGGAACAGTTCATGTTAAAATAAATGATCAGAATGACAATCCCTCAGAGCCGAGGTCCATGGAAATCTTTGTCCACTATTTTGGGAATATATTTCCTGGAGGTTCCTTGGGAGATGTCAAACCCGAAGACCCTGACATTCAGGATAGGTTTCACTGCTCCCTTATTCCCCCATCCTCCGGTTTGTTTAGTATCCCAACTGGAACGTGCAGCCTCAACTCTAAATCCCGCTCAACAGATGGAACTTTTGAACTAACCATCCGCAGCAGTGATGGTGTCCATGGATCAGTCAGTAATACAGCCCGGGTCCTCTTCATTGGTTTCACAAATGCCACAGTGGACAACAGCATACTCATCCGACTCCACCCTCAAGGAGTCAAAAGCTTCCTTACCAACCACTACCTCAGCTTCCTACGTATTGCCAACTCTCAGCTGGCAGGATTAGGCACAGGGGTGTTGCTTTATGGAGCGTTTGAACTCAACAATCAGACTTTCCTTATGGCAGCTGTGAAACGCGGCCATGGACAATATGTTAACCCCAGCGGCGTGGCCACATTCTTCCAGAGTATCAAAGATATTTTATATAGACAGAGCGGGGTACAAATAGATGCAGTGGACCATGATCCTTGCACACGTAACCCGTGCCAGAATGGAGGCAGCTGCAAGAGGCGTCTCAGTGTCGGGCCTGATATGAAGACAGAAGAAAGTGTCCCAGTGATCCTTGTTTCCAACCACCCCCTGCAGCCCTACGCCTGCAGCTGCAGGCCAGGATACACAGGAGCTCTATGTGAGACAGACATTGACGAGTGCCAGCCATTGCCCTGCCACAATGGTGGCACCTGCCACAATTTGGTGGGGGGTTTCTCCTGCACCTGTCCTGAAGGTTTCACTGGGATGGCCTGTGAGAGGGATATCAACGAATGCCTTTCCAATCCCTGCAAGAACGGGGCGCTGTGCCAGAACTTCCCCGGGGGCTTCAACTGCCTCTGCAAATCCGGCTTTGCAGGTACTATACATGAAGGAGTAACGTTTTATGTATGAGCACATATGTTGCATTATGTTAGGCTTGGAAAAAAACTTACTCACACAATAATGTGGTCACACATAACTTTAAGTCCAAGGAAAATATTTGCTTCTGAATGTTTCCAAGAGGTGTTGTAGCCATAGCATACAAGCATGGCTGCCAAAAACAGTTTGGTTTTAAGATTGCTAGTTGGGGGGTATCCGCTTTAATGCATATCAGCCTGCCATGTTTTCTTTAATAAATAGGATGATGCGAAGCTGACCCTAGGACTTGAGTGTAGACTCCACACACAGTTCACCAGTATCACATTTCATTGTGTGCCTTCATATGCATGCAGCTATGACCACACACAGATACATTTCTAATCCAACTGTGTACAGAAAGTTTTCTTAATCAAGGATTTTTCATTTGGCTCTGTTTTGAGTTGTATGACAAATGAGCAGCTTTATCAAAGATCCAATCAGGCCTTTTCATTTGGAAATGTAATGAATACACTTCATTATTACCCATGATAAAAGGAGAGTGGACTTTAAGTGGAATTACTTAGAATAGTAATTTGAGTCCTGCATGTTGTCCAGCTGCTGAAACCAGCATCTGAAAGACATTTTCAAAGTGGGCTGTAACAGGCGATTTGCCTCCAGTCAAGTCATTACTGTCCCATTTTATTATGACAATAAAAAAGGACTACAAATCTTTAGGTTTCATCAAGATAAATGACCCTACTGAAGAAATGCACCTATTGACTTACAGTAGTTTGCATGCCCTCACAGTGAACTCTCAACTTCCTGTTTTCCCTGCCTGGTTTTTGGCAGCAGAATCTATCTCCATTAAGCAACTTGTAGCAGGATTTACAGCCAAAATATATTTGTAGAATTTCATTGTCAGTCTTTTTGTATTGTTCCATGCCTGAATTATTTATTTTATTTTCGCAGTCCATTATTTTTATTATCAGTGACACATTGCTTATCATGATGTTAAACCTTTCAACTCATTTAGACGTTTGTTTATAAATGTGACAGCAATTCATGTTCATTGCAACTGTTTGTCTATCTGCAAAAATGCAAAAAAACAGACTTATTCAAATGTAATTTGATCTTCCAACAAGTTTGAAAATCATATCATTCTTAGTGAGAAGAATATTTCCTACGAAAGATTCAAGAGGTTGTTTTGGATTAACTTATGTCATATTGGACAAGTGACTTTTTATTCCAAAATACCATAATTTGTTTCAAGAAAACCAAAAAAGTGAAAATGCACCAAATATTTTATGGTTGTTTCAACAGAAATAAGATTTTAGGACTCACTACAAGTCTAAATGATTTGTTGGAGCCCTGATTTTTTTTTTTGCATTGCAGTGCATTTCTCAGCTGTGAGGTGATGAAAGGCCTGCATGATTTGGCCTGTGGGAAAAGTGAACTGTGTTCCCCTCTGGGTTTTCCTGTGTTGTCTGCCACCCCATCCATTTTAATTTGTGTTGTTCTGTGAACCCAGGCAAAACGTGTGATTCCATCATCAATCACTGTGAGTGTAACCCTTGTTTTAATGGTGGGTCCTGTCAGAATCGGGTGGATGGATATTACTGTCATTGTCCATTTGGTAAGTTGGCCTAAATGTAAAAAACTTTTTTAGGGTATTAGCAAACTCTGGTAAATTTAAAAGCAAGATGGATGTTTCATATGTGCAGTCTTCCTAAGAAAAGACAGTTACTATTATTAATCCATTATTATGTAAACAAATGTGGACACTCATTTCATTTTGTGTCTCAATTTTTCGATGCTTTGTATTGCTGCTGTCATCAATAAAACCTCCAATTTGGGCAAAAAGAATAAGTTTAACCTTTTAAAGATGCAATATTTTGATCTGACAGCAGGAATATCCGCTTTGTTACTACTAAACATATACTTTTTACTTAAAGATTCTGTTTTATCTGTAGATATTTTTATCACAGCAGCACTGTGAATCATTCATTGGCTTCCTCTCTGAGTCCTCTTTTGGTCTCATTTTGTCCTCAGGGGTTTTCGGCAAACACTGTGAACTGAACAGCTATGGCTTTGAGGAGCTCTCCTACATGGAGTTTCCGTCTCTGGATCCCAACAATAACTACATATATATAAAGTTTGCTACCCTTAAGAGCAATGCGCTGCTTATGTACAACCACGATAACCAGACTGGAGACAAGGCGGAGTTCCTGGCTCTGGAGATTTTCGAGGGACGGATGCGCTTCTCCTTCAACTTGGGAAGTGGAACTTATAAACTGATGACCATGATAAAAGTTTCAGATGGGCAGTTCCACACAGTCATCGCAAGGAGAGCTGGGATGGTAAGAATGTATATTTTTATCGTAGAATTTAGAATTTAGTTTTCAACATGCATTGTTGAAACATTTTTAATGTAGTGGCTTAATAGTTAACCAAACCCTAAGCCTTATGGGTCTAAAATCTGTGAAAATGTCACATTGTATGTGAACTTACAACGAGGGCAGTACTATCAATAGCATTTATGTCCTGGGCTTTTATAGCTGAAACCTGCATCCGAATTTGGCCTTGTATTCTTTTTTGCACCATCAGATGATAATTAAACTCCCCCAAACCATGGGTAGCTCAGCTTATGGTTTTCATGGTTTGTAATTATATTTTATTGCACGTTGTGATTTACAATACGAGGATCCAAAATGACCCTGAAGGTTGAAATTCTGTCTCCTGTGCTCTGAATGAGAGGCTTCTCTCTGCCAGCAATGCAGTGGCAGGGAAACAGAGAAAAAAATCCAACCAGGCCCTGTCAAACCTTCTATATTGTAGCACTCCTGCTGGACTTCAAATCTGTCATTTTCTACCGTACACGGAGTTTCATAGGAAGCTGGTAAAATCATTAAATTGTCATTTTTGAGATGGTGCTGAGTGACGGGATGGAAAGGAATACAACACACGTCTGTGATACTGACTGCATATAATGTCCTGTAAATATAATGCAGAGCTGGCCATGTAAGGGTGTTTGAAGAATGACAGAGAAATGTGTGTGTGTCATGCATCAAGTGCCAACTCCCTCAGGCAGTGTAAAGTGAACCTGATCACTATGTTTGCTAATGGTGGTGTGGGTCATTTCGGTGGTCTGGCTTGAGGTCTGTTCTCAGTTGGTGCCTCCTGAATTGTGAGACAATGTCAAAAGCAGATAGAAACCATGGATTTGGTCACACACTACTTCATCATGAAGGCTCCAAGTAATCAAAGGGAGCAGAAACTTCACAGATACTGTTCATCATCATCATCATCATCATCATCATCATCATCATCGTCCGTAGTGTCAGTTTTGCTGTTTAAACCTGCATTAATCGATTTCAAGTTTTTTTTGCCATGCACTTAATGCATTAATGCAGCAGTGCAACAAGCTGTAAACACAACGATTTATTATCACCTTACAGAAGTTGATATGGTACATTTCTTTTCAAACAGTTGCCTATTTACACATCCAGCAGACACAAATTATTCTGCATTCATTCGGAGTAATGTTTCTGGCCAACTGCTGAATGTAAGTCCAATATTCACTTTCATTTTAGCTCTGTTTTGGTCTCCACCAATCTTTTGGAAAATATCTGGCTAGTCACTAACTGATGTTGGGGGCTGGACAGGTAGTGTACTGTGGTTTATTACAGCCTTTTTGCTGAAAAGAAACTGCCTGCTATTGGTGGAAATGAGAGCAGTGAGAGTGAATCTAAACATGTTGATATGTTGATTATATTGATTAGCGCAGTTTTAAAGTGTTTTAAATAGATGCAGGATGTTAGCACCTCCTTCCACTAGCCATTGCAGGCATAAAAAAGACACAACATCTGTTTAAATATGTACATGGGTCTTTTGTGAGATATAATTATTAGCATAATCAGTGCCCACACATTGCTATATAAAACTACCTGTTTTATATAGCTCCATTTGTGGGCATGTTTCATTCACATACAGTACCAGTCAAAAGTCACATCAATTCACTTTCCCATTCATTGTGTCCAAACTTTTGACTGGTACTATAAGTGTAGAGAGTAAAAAGTACTGCTTAGACCTGGAAAATTTGCAAAATATTTGCTGAGCTGCACTGTGATTGAAATAAAGAAAAGATAGTTTGATATGAAGTTAGATACCAAAAAACCTCTTGCTAAAGAAACGTGTCCCAGGACTTAAATGGAAGGCTATTAATGTGAGAGTCATGAACAACAGAGAAAATTGGTAAGTGCGACAAGATGATAACAGAAGTCTCAAAACCTGTGCAAACAAAACAATAAATAAATATCTGGATGGTTATATACCACAGGGGTCAGTAGGAGAATAATAAATGTAATTATTAACTGGTTTAATTGATGTGACCATGTGACAGTAACTGACTGGAAAGGTTCACATCCAAGCAATTGCTCACCTAGTTTATTTTAAATCATGGTTTTAAGTTGGAAAAAACAACAAACAACTTTTTGCAAATGTAGTATGACCGATTAGGACTTGCTGTAGCTGATTAGCACCAGCATCTAATCATCACACTTTTGATTAGCTGAATTATTTGTCCTAGAAACAAGAACAAAACAAAATGCATAACAGCAGTTACTCAGTGCCTGCACCACAACAGAGAGCAATACTATGGTCCCTCCATTATATTAGTCATGAGGAAAGCAATGATCTCCAGTGGCGCTTTCTTCACATTTCCTTTAATGTTAGCCACGCACAAAAACATGCTCATCATCTTTTCGTGTTACATTTGATATTAATTTCCAAGGGGGTTCTTGAGATGAATATTTTTTGCCACAGTGTGAGACACTTGACAGTGAGTGCAGTGCAATGTAAGGCATGGCTATAGTGCCTTTCATCAAAGGAAAAGACATTAATAAAATGGTCATGTGGTTCTGAAGTTCTTTATGGTGCTTCAGAGAGTCACAAATGCATTCAAGACAAATTTGTCCTGTAGTTTCCTGCCTCGTTTTACTTTGACTTGGTTCTGTGTTTGACTCAAAGTGGGACTCAAGTGTACTAAGTGTGTGTGTCTGTGTGTCTGCGCTCGTGAGGTTGTGCCTCCTGCATGATTTGTGTCAGAGATCCGGGCCGGTGTGGTCCATGTTTACTTAAGATCCAAGAGAGGTGGAGCATGATTGCCCCAGTTATTCAACACTTTCACACACTTTTCCGGACAGTTTCCTCACCAGCCCATTTCTTTTCTTGGTATGGTCATTCCCTCTCAGAGCACAGAGAGAGCAAGAGAATAACGCACATCTGGTCAAATGCTTTAGTACCATTAATGGGAAATAGGAAAGTATTTGCTGTTATGTATGGCATTTTGTATGTCACTCTCTCATCAGCCACTGTGATGAAATGATGAAAAATAATTGGTCTGAATGCAATTTGGTGGACAAAGCTCACACTAATCATTGAACAGGTCTTAGTTTCACAAATACAACTAAATTATTTTATTGGTTGAAGTAATCCTCAATGGGTGGAACCAGAACCATTTAGTGAAGTTACGATGCATAAGAAGATATTTAGTATGACACACTCTTGTGGGTTTTTTAGTCCTATTGATGTGCACACAGTACCATTTTTTATTAAGATTAAGATAAAATGTGTTCAGATCAGATATACTGTAAGTGAAGCCATTTGATATGCAGTTATGACCCCATTAAAATAATCCACAGTAAAAAAAGACCCAAATACACTCAAAAATAAAACTATTGTGCAATTGTTTATTATTATTATTATAGAGACATTTGTATTGGCTACGCTTCAAGAGCAGATGCGCGTGAATGTCCCTTCAGACGGTGAAAGTCTGATTCAATAGTGGAAAATCCTGCAGATACATTTCCAATACCTCATTTTCCTGCAGCAGCGTATAGTACAAAACAACACGTCCCGGCTCCACACGGAGCTGTAGGTTCATTATGTTCCATGCCATGGCACTCGTAACGACCATTGGCAAAGAGGCATGATGATAAATAATGGGGAATAACTTGACAGGAGACAGTGGCATGTATGTGGTGTACAAGCCTCTCTATCCGCTGCTTTTATCCAAAGTGACTTACAGTAAGTGCATCCAACCATATGGAATTGCAAGAATAATGCAAGTATATCAACTTCATCTCCAAACTACATTTGGAGATTTCATTTGTTAGATTTGTTATTATGATTTGAATTCCACCCACTGAAATGGACCTTAACCAATGAGATCATTCATTATTTCTGACAAATATTTCATAACTAACACTCAAGTTAGTTATTCACTCCCACATGACACCGATTACAAAGAGGGAGAAGCAGAGTAACTGAGTGACTGAAACAGCTTGTTGGTGTTTGAGCTCTGCAACCATCTATGTCAACCACAGTCTCCAAGTCTCCCAATGAAAAACTTGAGTCTCCTCCAGGAACAATACTTGACTGAGGCAGTGTGACGCAACAGCTGTTAGTCTTAAAGACAATCACTCATGAAATGCATGTGTGTATGTATGTGTTCCTATCATCATGTAGGCTGCATCCCTGACTGTTGACCTGTGTGGTGATGACCAGGAACCAGGCTACTGTGCTGTGAGCAATGTGGCAGTACACACCGATTGGTAAGAAAACCACACACAGCACACAGGTGTTCTGTGTCTATGATCCAACTGTATACATTAAAATAGTATTGACAGTTTCAGTTCCAAGGCTTGGAAAACTTGGAAATGTTCCATGTCTGGCAAAATAATGAAAAGCAATGTCTGGTGGCCCCTTGTTTTATTTGAATATTATTATAGAGTCTTGAAGAGGTAAAACTATCCAGTAATTCACAAAGATAAAACAAAGATTAAGTGGCAGTATGATAAAAGCAGATTGTTGCAGAAATGTTTTTGCTCTTCCACTGTCCTTATAACCATCTGGTGACCCCTCAGATTCATCTTATGATCCATTTTGATGGTCTCCATCCCCAGGTTGGGAACCACTGGTGCCACACTGGCCTTAAATCTGACAAAAGGTTTTTTGGTCAGATATGTTCATCACCAGCATATATATACAGTATAGCCTGAATACAGTCTCAATATTATTTGTAAATGTGTATTACATGATTTGTAGCTGTTAAACAAGATTTGTAACTTGCCTGGACTGGCTGTTTTCCCAGCAGAACAACATCTCTACCACCTGGCAGTAGCTTATTTAAACCATATATTTACATTTATAGGTTACTGATTACAGTCTGTGGTTAGTAAATGTATATGCTCTAATGCATATTAGACAAGCTATTCTGTCTATTTAGAAAAATGTCTTTCCCACTGAAATTAAACATGAATACGCCAAAAGCCTAGATGTCCCAGTATTCCATCAGCACTTAAACACAGCATCTGTGGTGCTGGGACCAGCGTTTAAATTGTCTAAAGAGCTCAAAAGCAAAAGTAACCTGATATGTGCGTAACACAAGACATTTGTAAGCACAGGAAGCTTTTTGAAAGTGACAAGGATCAGATCCGAGAAATTGAAGTTAAAAATCTGTAAGTAAAATATTTTCAAATCTTGTTTTTCAGTTACAAATCCAGATCAGCTCAGGAATGTGTGTAAATCAAATCTAAAAACCTATAGCTTTCATTCAAGGTATCCCTTGTTTCTATTTTTAATAATGGATATATATATAGCTATAGAGAAAAAGCTGCAGATTCATACTGTGCTTTGATTTCTTTCATTACTGTCTAGTTTTTGGATGAATGCAAATTGTTTAACACGTACTGTAATATGCAATTCTCAAACATTTTTGTGCAATAATAATACAAAAATGGCTTAAAGTCATCTGTTGTAAATATTCAATATATAAACTTCCATTATATTATTGGATGATCATTGCCTTTACACAGACAGCTCTGAGCCAAGCCCTATGGGGTGAAAACTTGAGACTGTACATGTGTTTTTGTTTGTGTGTGTGTGTGTGTGTGTGTGTGTATGTTTAAGAGTGAGAGAGAAAAAATGAGGCAGATGAGGAAGGGCCACAGATCCACAGAAGGTTTATTTTGTAAGGTTCTTGGGACCATGTTGTTGTGAAACTCGCTGACCCGCAGTGTCTTTCTGTCTAAGTGTGTGTGTGTGTGTGTGTGTGTGTGTGTATGTATGCAAAGCTCTGCATTTGCAAGCTTTTGGATTTTTGTGCATATGTCCTTTTGTTTCTGTGTGCATTTAAGTCTTTGTGTGCTTATGTTCATCTCTGTGTGTGTGTTCGATGTGTGCAGGATCCTGGACGTGCAGCCCAATAGGCTTTCGGTGGGAGGCATCAGGTCAATAGAACCCGTCCTTCATCGGCGCGGTCAGGTCGCTACCCACGACTTTGTCGGCTGCATCATGGAGTTTGCCGTCAACGGCCGCCCGCTGGAGCCCAGTCAGGCGCTGGCATCGCGTGGCATCCTTGACAGGTCCACACAACCCAACCCCACCCCTCCTGCTCCTGCTTTCACCCTCTCTCCATCATCGCCCTCTTCTTCCCATCCGTCCATCTTCTCTAACCTCGTCGACTCTCGCTGTGGGACATCTGTTCACACTCTCAAACATTCTCGAGAGATTTTAAAAAGATGTTTTTTAAAATACAAATGGCAGATTTTTGATGGGGAAACCAATTGCAATTGGATTTTTTTTCTTTTCTGTCCTTCTTGTGAATAGTGAGTTGAGGACAGATCTTTTAATATGCTAATTCTCTTGGGGTTCTTTATGGGTTTTTTTCTATTGCAGCACAGGGAGAGAAATCACAGCTCATCTGCCCCTTTTTTCTGAGTTTCTTTTTTGGCGGACCAGCCAGCTGCCGACTGTGCAGCTGACTTGTCAAACTGATTGGTTTGTGTGTCGTACTGTCTGTAGATGTCCGAGACTGGAAGGAGCCTGCATCACCAGCCCCTGCAGACATGGGGGCACCTGTTTGGACCACTGGTCTTGGCAGCAGTGTCAGTGCGTGGATGGCTTCACTGGCAAATTCTGTGAAAAATGTAAGTACATGCCTTTGAAGTGTCTTTTTATTGCTGAGGCTGCATTTACAATGGAATATTCTATCATGGCCATTTATGATTCTTCCCTCATGAGTCATTGAATTGCATGTAGCTTAATATAGGCCACATCACTGCATTCTCAGCTTTACTTCAAAGCATTTGTGTATTTCATTGTATAAATACTCAGACTTGACATCAGAGACTAAAACAGACTGGGAGAACTCTGAGGCCCATAAAAACTGCCAGCTACTAAGGTGCTACGGTAGATTTGTCAGTGCTACCAATGACCATTACCACATTTATTTTGAAACTTTCATATTGTTACTGGGTACAAACAAGATTATCACTTGAGAAGCCTGGGAACCATTGGGTGAGATCTTGTGGGAAATCTGCTGGTTTGTTTCATGGCACAAAACAAGATCATAGCACTTTTCTTCCAATAAAAATGGAGCATACTCTCTCAGGGTGGTGTGTATTCATCTTCAGGAAAGAGAATGAATAAAATGCCAGGAATGACGAGGAGAAACATCCTTTTTGCAAATGGAATCAATGAGGTTTAAGAGTAATGTAGAAATTTTGAGCATTTTGTGCAACCTAGTCAATGAGCTTTCATTAGAATTTTCAACCGTCTGGCTCTCAGTTTCCTCTAAAGTCAGGCATTTGCATGTCAGCATTCACAAAAGCTGAACTCGATGCAAAATCTTTGCACAAATGTACTTCACTTCCGGGAGCAAATCCACTGATTGCTGATTCACTTGATTGAAATGAACACACAGCCGCAGAATTTTGACATTTTATTGGCGTGTGGCCTCAGCTTAATTACAAATTCCATGACCGTAACATTTTGCACTTTACCGCACTTATCCATAAAAGAACACACATTTTCAGTCCAACTTTGAGGGGAAATTACATTGTGCCAATATTCTGTTAATTGAAACTGTAGCTTGATCTTTATTCACACTTTAAAAATGTGTTTCATTAGCGGTTTTAATAGCTACATAGTTTACGTGTGTTAGGGTTAAAGTAAGTTTATTGTGAACTGAAAAAAAATTGTAAAGTTTGTTTTCTGGATGCTGATCATCATATCAACTGTATATTGCCTCACATTTGTATTTATTGAATTGTACCTTTATAAAATTACACCATGTTGTATATTAGTAAAGCTTAAGGTTTATACAGCTAATAAACACTTAAATAAATAAATAAATCCACTCTCTATATTACATCAAGCAAAATCCTTGGGTTTACGTTTACATTTCAAGTATTTCTGTGAAGCTCTGAAGAGGGCATAGGTATGGGTTCAGTGTCTTGCTCGAGGGCACATGGACTGTTCTGTGGACTGACCTACATCTGTCACTGTTGGAATGGTATTTGTAACCACTGGTGAAAATGTAAGGACCAATTTGTGGTTATGGCAGTCAGATTAGGAAAATAATTTTGGCCTGAGTGTCGCCAGCTCCGAAGTGGAAATATAAATTTTACAGTCGCCTGTGAAACTCCTGTGAAGTCAGACAGGATTGAAGATATTCTCTGTCTTTCTCCCACAGACATGACGGCAGACACTGCCCTGTCCCTGGATGGTACCGGCCGTCTCGACTACTCCCTGAAGCAGGGCCCAAAACGTGACGTCCTTCTGAGGCAATCACTCCAGGGCGTGACCTCTGACCCCGCCCGTCCCAGCAGGTTGGAGGTCAAGTTCAGGACACGCGGCAAGAGCGGCACCCTGCTGCATGTGCAAGAGAGCAGCAACTACACTACTGTTAAGGTATGAAGAGAGAAGAGGTGAAGATTATGTGAGAGTGCATGTTTCTATGTGCATAATGATGTGACAGTGTACATATAAAAGTTTGTAATGATAGCAGTCTATACGAACTAATAAAGGTTAGTTCCAGAAAGAGGCTTGGGGGTGAAATATATCTTATACTACGGCTCACATGGTGAATTCATCAAAATGTATTTCCACAGCATTATCTCCATAAAAAAAGCAACATAGTCATAGTCCTAAAGTTTTGGTTTTTAAGAGAAATATTGTTATCACACATCTCGAGAGGTAGTAGAAAGGTAGTAGGTTTCAAATAAAGGGTTAGATCTCTCTTTTAGTTTTAGTTTTGGTAAATAAAGGCCCTGGCCCCTAGTTTAATAAGTGATGATAATATAAGACCCTCAAAAACATGTACATATTATACTTTACCCCAAATCATTAGCACCAACTACAATTTCTAGCAGGAAAACAAAAGCCAGTGTTAACGTTGTGTCAGTGTCAGTCACTGGTCAAACCGTAGACTCCAAGGGCTCGTTAGCTAACGTGCAAATCATAATTAGCTCATGATTCGCTCCTAGTCAGTGTCAATAAAGCTTTGGCTCATCCATTCATTTGAGATGACAGAGCTGAGGTCCTGCAATGTGGCAGCTAGATGATATGTTGCATCACAAAAAGCATTTGCAGTTACTGTACAATAAATACACTGACACTTAATTTTGTATGTACAGTATGTAAGTTGTAATGGATTCTACATATCTGTACACCATCTCCTTATTTTGATTCACAGCTTACAATCCCAGTCACCATCCCACACACTCTCTCAAAGTATAAGCTATAGGCAGACACTATGGGTCTTTGTCAGATACCTCCCTTTAGTCTAATTCTTCCTTTTCTCCTCTCATCCTGTTCAGCACTCCCTCCCTCCAACTGATCCTGGGCAGCTGCCCAAAGAGGCCTGAGCACTCATTCATCCTTTTTACTTTTCCTTTTAGACCCCTTCCACCCTCACCACCACCAACCCCTTCCCACTTTAGTATCAGACTTTCTCACTTATGATTGTGTTTTCCAGCTCTGAGCAGCTTCTGGTGCTCATCGAAACATCATCACAGCTTCCAAAACAGTCCAAAAAAGTATTATAAGTACCATGACACCTAAAAAAAATGTAGAGCAACAGGAGAATACATACTGTATATGTACATATGTTCAGAGTCAGAACTATATATGCTGAGGCATTAAAAAGCAAGATGTTTAATAGATAAACTTCATGATTGGTTTACCAGGTTTAGAGCACTCAGTATTCTTTGGCTTGGAGGACTTTCCACATTTCCCACTTTAAATCAATTCTTCCGGAAGCTACTTATCATTGCTGATTTTTGGGGTCTTTGAAGAGAGGAGAAAAGTATTACTTTTCCATCAAAGTGGGGAGTGCACATATGAGATTACCATACCAAGCCACAAATTTGTTGTCCATGCCAGAGTGAGCTTGGTGAATTTCTTTTAAAGACGCACTTCTTCACTTTCACCAGTGGGCGTTTGCATGTTTCCTCTGAATTAGTTGTTAGCAAGCTTCTGAACATCTTCTGGCTGAATAACATTAGCTACACACACAAGTGGTGAGAACATGATTAACTGCAGCATGTCCCACTGGGAGAAAGATGTATGAGCATCAAGCTGCATTTGTGTTTTCAATCCCTGACCTCAGCATCAGATCCTGAAAGCAGTGTGGTGGTAGTTTTGGGGAAACTAAAAGAAGAGTTCCTCTCATCACTCATGGTTGATGCCGACAAGTCATTGCATTAATCAGAAAAAAATGCATTTTTAACCCTAGTTTATGCTACTCCCCTCCCCTATTTATCAGATGCTTGAAATTAAGAATTATAACATTATGCAGATTCAGGGATTAAGCAATTTATCAGTTTATCCAGTCTGTCTACTCATCTCTAATCGACGATGTGCAGTTTAATGTGGATATTAACATAGAGACATATTACTATACTTTCTTAACTTAATAATCATAATACAGTAAAAATACTCTGACCAAATAGCTGCAAAGACATTCCCATCAGCCTCAGCTGTACTTAGTGTTTGAGGTGTTAATTAGCTAACATTGGCATGCTAACACGCTAGACTCAGATGGAGAAAATGGTATAAACATTATGCTTGCTTAGCATCAGCATGCTAGCACTGCCATCGTGAGCATGTTAGCATGCTGACCTCAGCAAAAAACACTGCCCTGCCTAAGTACAGCCTCACAGAGCTGCTAGCATAGATGTAGACTCTTAGTTTTGTTTGTGTGGAACTGTGGGCGTATTATCCATTGTAATCTATGATCTCCCCATATAATGATATAAAGATAAAATTCTCATATCAAGATTTTGTGATTCACAGTTGTGTCAAAATGAATCATCATTAGCCAAATTCATCACAACATGTGACCTTAAACCCTTGAGAACAAATTTGCTAGTAAAACACAAAAACGACTTTGCAAATGTAATATCAAGATAAGGCCGCCCATGGAAAATGATCAAAGCATTTTTCATGCATTTCAACATTGATTCACAGTTGCTGCTTTCACACAGGAAAATGCTTTTACAATGGCCAACAAAAAGAAAGCATCTAATGTTGACATGTCTACATTCTGAGTGGACTATGTGTGACCATTGCACTCAACTCCATATCTGTTCCTTCTCTCAGCTGAGGAATGGCAACATTCACTACATCTCAGATGCGGGCGTTGGGGGGAAGGTGGAGCGGACTGTGGGAGAGGCAGCGCTGTCAGACGGCCAGTGGCACACGCTACAGCTGGACAGGAACGTCTCAGCCACGGTGCTCCAGGTAGATGGCAGCCACCCCAGGGTCATCCAGCATGTCACCCAGGACTTTGGAGGTCTCAGTGTTTTAACCTTTTCCCTGGGAGGGATCCCACCCGGACCTGCTCAGCAGAAAACTGCAGCAGGTGAGGCTTGACTGTGTTTACTGTGTTGCATTTATAATGCGTTTGGGTTTGGGAGGAATGGGATAGTAGGTCATCAGATCAAGTCATTTGTGTGCTAAAAAATGTATTTTCTGGCTTGAGCAGTTTGATCCCTGAGTGGCAGGATCAATCTGGGCAGTGATTTAGCTCCCTCATTACTACAACTGAGATGCCCTTGAGGAATCCCCTTAACCTACAACTGCTCAATCAGAAGATCAAAGAAATCATATATTTTGTGCACATAATGTCATTTTTCAATGTAGTTTCAATTCAGAGTGCTTAATGTTTGTGGTGTGAATGGGTCATGTTCCTTTAAGGAGCTGCTAGCTGCTTATGAGTTTCATCAGACAGCTTTAGTGTCCCAGGATGATCTAAATGCGGTCCCACAGGCTTTTCTACTCTTTTAAGAAAATATTTCATTGGGAAACTCTAGATTTTTGTAATGTTTTGACAAGACATTTGTCCTGTTTAAAGTCTAAAAATCTCAGTTTAGGTATTGCTCTCTCCAAACCTAACTATGACAGTCAAACCCTTGTTGCATTTGCACTATACTTACATGCCTGTGAATGTAAATGAGTATTTATGTGCTGTGTCAAACACAGGCTGAAGCTTTCAAAAACTGGAGTTTGACCAAGAAACTTGCCCACTCTTTACCCACTCTAAATTACTAATGCAGTTCTTTTTTTAAATTATGGAACTTTATGGAAACCTCTTCTACCTTTTATGTGTGTGCACATGTACATAATGTAAAATGTGTGTGACAGAGTACTCATGAGCTTGTGAGCCCTTATAAATCCAGTACAAACTCCCCCCCCAAATGAATTCATAAACTGAATAAAAACTGCTGTGCAAACTGCTGACCATGTTTGGTGGCCATCCAACAAGACTCTGTGAAACTGGCCTGAAATCTGTTTCTATTTGACACTGCTGAGATTTACCTGCTAAGAATTGACTGTAGCTAAATAAATGTATTTTTTAAATAGCGTATCATTTATTGACAAAATAACTAATATTGATTTCATTAGACTTGGAGTACCCGCCTCTGAGGACTTTGTTGAGGACTAGTGTTTATGTCTTATTTCCATGGACTCTCATCTTACTGTAGACTTAAATCACAGAATAGATGTTGTCGAGCATGAGTTAAGAACAGTTTGGAAAAGGTGAAAGAGAAGGTTTCCAGGGGGAGGTAATACAACACAGTAAATTTTAAGGGAGGGAAAACTAACCTAATATGATGTACTTATATGGTTAAAATTTGCAATTTGAATGATTTGTTGACGTTTTATACACAAAGACCTGGGCATTTATAAAACAAGCATATTCTGAGCATGAAGATCTGTGGCAGGCTAGCAGTTAACCAAACCTTACTTCAATGTGTGTCTGAACAGTCGTGTTCGGTTGTTTACTCACTTTTCAAGAGCTAATGAAAAGACACAAATGGATTTAATCTGAACTGGGATAAATTCAATAAAAATCTATTTACATCAGTTAGGCAGTGCTGTTAGGCAACACACAAAGCAAAAGATTGAATTAGACACAGAGACAATTATTCAACCCAGATGTATGTCTTGAAGCTATCAAGGTTCTGATGATGGATTCTCTGTTAGAAAATATTTCATATTACTTTCAAATTGGCCAGCCCATTTTTAAAATAAGATTATAATTTTTTTAGAAGAAAATTTCAATTTCTTTTTTTGTTTTGTTTTTTTGTTCTAAACTTGAACCAATTACTCATCTAAACAAAATTCCTTTAGCTCTGATTATGGCTCTCCGTTCCTGTTATTTACAAGGAAGCAATCTAGTGTTAGCAGACATTTTGAAAACTCATCAGTCTGGTGGCAATCGGAAATGATTCCCCTCTAGGCCAATGTTATGTCCTTATTAGCTGCTGATGGCTGTTTCTTGTTATCTGAACCAGTTTCTTATTCATTTGCAGGTTTTGACGGCTGCTTGGCCTATGTGAAGTACAATGGGGAGAACCTGCCATTTGCTGGGGAACACAGCCTTGTCACCCTAATTCAGACTAGTTCGTCTGTTAAGATCGGCTGCAGGGGTCCCAACCTGTGTGAGAGCAGCCCATGCTGGGACAGCTTGATGTGCGTCAACCAGTGGTACACGTACCAGTGTGTCCCGCCCGGCGATTGTGCCTCTAATCCTTGCCAGAACCATGGCAGCTGTGTACCGGATCCCCGCTCAAGTTTCACATGCGTCTGCTCAGAGTTCTACACAGGCAAGACTTGTGAAACCTTGGTGGCCTGTCTAGGTGTCCAGTGTCCCCAGGGTACTGTCTGCAAGACAGCCAATAATGGCGGGTTTGTCTGCAGCCCAAGCCCCACAGTGGAGACGATGGTCCTGCCTATCTGGGCGGTGCCTGCTATTGTTGGCAGCTGTGCCACTGTCCTTGCCTTGGTGGTGCTCAGTCTGATCCTGTGCAACCACTGCAAGGGCCGCAACAAGACCAAAGTGCCAAAGGAACCCAAGGAGAAAAAGCCCAAGGAGAAGAAGAAGAAGAAAAAGAAAAAGGGTAGCGAGAACGTAGCTTTCGATGACCCAGATAACATACCACCATACGGAGATGACATGACGGTACGGAAACAGCCAGAAGGGAACCCCAAACCGGACATCATTGAGAGGGAGAACCCTTATCTGATCTATGATGAAACAGACATTCCCCACAACAATGAGACTGTCCCGAGTGCTCCCTGTGCCCCCTGTAATGGCCCAGAGGCAGATATTGAACACTATGACATAGACAATGCCAGCAGTATCGCACCTTCAGATGCAGACATCATCCAACACTACAAGCAGTTCCGCAGCCACACTCCCAAGTTCTCCATTCAGAGACACAGCCCGCTGGGCTTCGCCAGACAGTCTCCCTTACCCCTCGGAGCAACAAGCTACACCTACCAGCCTCAGTACACCCAAGCATTAAGGTCCACCCCCCTCAGCCATTCCCACTCAGCTTGCCCCACCCCTAACCCTCTCTCCAGACACTCCCCAGCCCCGTTCACCAAGCCCTCCTCGTTTTACCGAAACACTCCAACCAGAGAACTCAACCTGGCTCGCCGTGAGGGCAGCCCGCTGGACCTACATAATGACATGTGCCAGCCACCACCCATGTTCAACTATGCCACCCGGCTGGGGAGGCGTAGCAAGAGTCCGCAGACCATGGCCAGTCACGGCCACACCTCCAGGCCTGGCAGTCGGCTCAAGCAGCCGATTGAGCAGGTCCCCCTGGAGACAGGGCCTCCTGTAGGGCTGTCCATTGAAGAAGTGGAGCGGCTAAACACACCGCGGCCACGCAACCCCAGCATCTGCAGCGCTGACCACGGGCGCTCCAGCTCGGAAGAGGACTGCCGCAGGCCACTGTCAAGGGTCCGCAACCCTGCTGATGGCATCCCTGCCCCAGAGTCCTCTTCAGAAAGTGACTCACATGACTCCTTCACCTGCTCTGAGATGGAGTATGACCGGGACAAGCCAGTGTCTTACAGCTCCAGAGTTCCTAAGCTCTCACAAGTCAATGAGTCAGACGCTGACGATGAGGACTATGGTGGGAGGCTCAAACAGAGGCGGTACTCGAGCAGGAGGGCAGAAGGAGGGCCTGGCATTGCCCAAATGCCCCCTACTGACCAGCATTACACCCTGCCCCACAGACTGGGCCACCAAGCTGGTGGCTTTAACTGGGACAATCTGTTGAACTGGGGTCCCGGCTTTGGACATTATGTAGATGTGTTCAAGGACTTAGCCTTGCTTCCCGAAAACGCGGCAACAAAAGACATTGAAATGAACAGTGGGGATGGCTCAGTGACCATTCTAAATGAAGGAGAAGCTGAGCAATATGTATGAGACTATTTATTACGATGTTGTAGAATATGGTGATGTTCTCCATTAAAAAAAAAGAAAAGAAAAAGGAGGACTGTATATTTCAAGAAAACATTGGATTACACATTTTTTACATTATTCAAAATTTCAGACGACTTTTAATGCAGTAAAGCAGAAAAATGACACCTGTAACAGATTTTGCTATTAGCCACCTTGGAATAGTTTACCAATCTTTTCCAGGTCCAAAATCAACTGTACAATCGTGCAGGCCTCATTACAACGTATCCATTGACACTGAATGGCTCAAAAAAAGAGAATAAAGAAATCCATGTCTGAATTCCATTTAGTGACTGCAAAGCTCCATTCATGTTATCTTGATTAAACATTTCAGTTTTTTATTACCAATATTGCCTCTCCTTTACAAAAACTTCTACAACTTCACAGCTGAGAGATAAGAGGGTAGATAATGTTAACACTCACAGGAAGAGAATTCCAATGGGCTGTGGAGAAAAAGAAAATTCCCGGTCTCTTGTCTTTTTAGGGGTCAATTTTTAATTTTCTTAAAAGGAAGCATGTGTGTTTCATCTGACTGCATCTGTAGGTGACAGGACAGCCCTCAGTGTGAAAGTAAGTACACCGTTTTGCTCGCACGGTACGGCAGACTCTACCAATGTTATGATCCCTTTTCTCTATGTCTGTCTTTGCCCTGGTGTGTTTTCTCACAGAAGACCGGCTAAATGCTCCAAGATTGAGGATTAATCAAGTCCCCTGCCTTACAGACATTTGAGGATTTCAGTATGGGGGAGGACTTTTCTTCTCCTGTTTTTCTGGCCTAAGTTCAGTAGGAGAGGAGGTTTTGGGGGGATAGTGTTGTTTGGCATTAGCATTTTATGCTAGTGTGTTTTTCAGACAATGACGAAAACAGTGATTATTACAATAATGATGGGTGGATCCTAAACACATGAACCCAACTAAAACACTATGAACCTGTGTAAATTTTTTTAATCCATGTGAAATCATGGAGTCATTTGTTGTTGGTGTCCTTGTCCATTATTTTGACATGTATGGTTTCTACATTTTTGTACTGTTTATTAACTTAAATTACTTAAGCTGTGTTTTTATGGATATTTTCATATGCTGAAATGTATGTTCTTACTTTCGGGGAAAGTAAGATTGAAGACTTATTTTTTACATTTGTTACTTATGTAACATCAGTATTTTCCACTTTTGATAAAACTATAACATGCTGTATGCTTTGTACCTGTAAAAAGCCAATAACAGAATAAAAACAGTATTTATTTAAAAGCTGCTTTAGAAACTTTTTCTTTCCTGCAGTGGTAAGCAACTGATTTAGATGCATGTAAGCGTCAGCAGTTTCTAAAATTGGCACCTTCAAGCTAAGACTACCTCCCTACCTATAGGTATTCTATATTCAAGGCTCACTCTGTGCAATCTTTAAATAATACAGGGTCTGAACAAAACATTTAAAAAGGCATTTCAGGACCCGAATGAAACTGAGCCACTTCGCTCACAGCCAAGCAAAATATCAAGCGGACTCCGCGACGCAGGGCCCTATATTGCTTTCAACAATTATTTACATCTGGCTTATTGAGCAGAACTCCTTTTTTTGTCATAGCT
This sequence comes from Nannoperca obscura, assembly GCA_036024295.1. Taxonomy (NCBI): domain Eukaryota; kingdom Metazoa; phylum Chordata; class Actinopteri; order Centrarchiformes; family Percichthyidae; genus Nannoperca; species Nannoperca obscura. The sequence goes on from JAVQJL010101672.1 coordinate 91,552, forward strand.
CAGTGATTCGGAATGCAACATGCTTATCTTCTCTGTCATCGAGGGGAGAGAGGCCACGAGAGAAAACGCAGGGAGCCGTGAACCCAGCGAAGAGTGACAGCCTGAATCTGGGTAAATTACTACGGGCTCGCAGAGGGGCTAGGTCCTGCAGAGAGCTCTGTTGACCGAAACCACTTAGGGAAGGCTGTACCATGCTGATGCTGATATAATAATAACACTCACAATGATAATGAGAGTGTGGGTGGGTGGGTGGCAAAGCGAGGTGAGTAAATAGAAGATTAATTCAAACAAACCCCACTGCATCTCCTCTGGTGTAATGTGGCAGGCTCTGAAAGATATCAGGCAGAGGCAACTTCAGAAGCAAACCCCCATGTCCTCCCTATAGGTAAGCAAGAGAGGCTTGTATACATAAAGGGCACATTGTTCTACAGTATGGTAGGATGTAAAACACTCATGAGGACTGACATGAATCTGTCTTCCTGATTTTCTTGGGGGCAGGGTGGGGGTGTTCTTTATTTTTCCACAAGTGCTGTTTTTGGATATTGTCCAGATGGCTGTTGGACTCCACCAAATGGCAGAAGAGCTTATGATGTGTTTAAGGATTAATTGCAGTATATATCCTAAGTGCGAACATTGCTTGTTACATTATAGGACATGGCCCTTCCAAAAATACAACATATGTTATTCCTGTCAACTCAAATGGATCTGGGTGCTTTTTCAGTAAGCAATGAGATATTTGTGTTAGTAATGACACCAGAAACATGCTACCGTGATTACAGTTCTCATTTTGGAGAGCCATGCAGCAAGTAATTGTGTGCGTGCTTCACAAAATCCTGAAGATGTAGATTTCAGATTGGTACAAAAGTGATTTCCAAAAATGTCAAGCCAAAGAGTCATCCATAATGTGTTTGCTGTACACTAAACGTATTCATCTTAAATTAAGGCGTGAAAGAGCTGTCTTTTGATTTCTCATGGAGCTCCGATAAAGCACTGATCCCCCCTCCCCCTCCCGAATCCACAAATGCCATCAAAACATAACTGCCATTAAGATGATTTCAATGTTGGCTGAAGAGTTTCCCCAGTATTTAGAAAAGGATGTGGCAATGAGCTGTGATTGACTTCCTTGAAACAGAGAGTTCCTCCCTTATGATCCTCTAAAAAGCTTGTTTATAAAGATTCATTATTCTGAGCCCGGAGTCCTCATACAGCTACAGTTCCTCTTTTAATTTTACTTAAAATTACTTTAACTTATAATTAAAAGCACATTCATTGCTGAAACAAAGAACGTCTTACACTCTTACTCTCACTGGTTTCTGCCAACTGTTAGCTGTAGAAATCAATTAAATATTGAATGAAAACAATGGTTTCATGGTTTTGGACACTTTTTAAGGTGTCAGGGGTTACATTTTTCCCACCTCCTGTCCCTGTACAGTATATACCCACATCCTCAGTTCCCGCCAGACCACTCAGTATGTCTCCCCTCATTAGTAGTCTTCATATGGCACTGCAGCTTGATGGACAAATCACCGGTTCATCCTCTGAGGGTTACATGTGAAACAACATTAACGCTCCAGAAATGATCACCCGATCTTAGTGGCGTTCTCCATTTCACATCTGCATCAAAGCTGCGAGGATCGCCTTCAATAAGTGTTCTTTTATGCTGTGTGTACTGCAGCCAGCCGATGCCTTTCAACACACATGAAAGCTTCAGTGAGTCGGAGCTGTTGGGAAATGAAAGAGAAAGATAGATTTGTGTGTGCTTGAGGAAGACGATTGCTGTGCCATCTTTGGAAATGTGCCTCTTTTCCTCTTTAGACTCTAAAGTTCTGTGGTTTAAACTCCAGCATCGAGGCTTGGATTAAGCTCTGGTGGCCACCAGCTTGACAACATTTATAAAAGTGTATGATGAATGCTAAACAGAAAACATCGTCATCATGAGACCCCTGGCTCGAGTGTCACTGTGCTGTCAGGGAGTCATTCTGTCAGGCTCCGCAGAGCAACACATCTGTTTCTGATCCCATGTGTGACATTCTGCTGCTTCAGCAATTTCAATGTTTTGTTTTGTTTTCTAATTCGGGGAGATGCTGCTGACTTAAGTGCTGGTTAACTCACTGTGAGTTTGGCAACCGGCAGAGCTGCCACTCCCCTGGGAAAGAGAAGATTCTCCCAGCTCGTCCCACTGGTTTCTTCCGCTTTGACAAAGCAGATGTTGGTATTGTTTACTTTGGCTTGGGTTAAAATGCAATACAGTGGGATGAATTTGACGACCATCACATACTGTTTCAAGAAATCCCTAAGGGGGCTTGTACCAGCCAGGATCAACATAAAGATTTGATTGAATCATCTTTTATTTTACAATTTTGTCACAGCAAAACTTAAACCTGTACTAAAAAATATTTAACAGATTAAATAAGTATGTGAAACGTGAAAGGTGTTGCTTGTAGTGATGAACCTACAGAGAATTATTACCCAGCTCTGCACTTCCCCTCAAATCTACAAAGCACTTTAGTATATTTTAGCTTTTTAACTTTTTGGTTTTATGGCCTGCAACGGTATCTATTTTTAGCCCAAAATGCTCTGGAATCCCACCTATCCTGCCCAGCATCAAACAGCAGGTCATACAAAGTTAGCAAAGAAGGTGAACAAAGCAAAGAATTAATCAGTTAACACACACTACCCTCAGGGGTTGGCTGAGACCAAAACAGAGCTAAAAGTTGAGTGAATATTGGTATACTAGGTGACTAGCAACACAACTCCAAATGAATGCAAATGTTGCTCCATGTTTCTGAATGTGTAAACGCAACTGTTTGCGAACATGTTCCCAATTTCAACTCAATTCAGTGATACTGAATCAAACCTTTCTGTAAATCCTCCTCAGGTCCTGAATATAGAAATCAGATGAGTAATGTTCAGAAAAGTTTGTGATAGAACTGAAACAAAAAATAGATCTGTTGTCAAACATGGCATGTTGTCATGTCAACTAATTAAAGCAGCAACATTGAAACATGCCATGAGGTGAACTGAAATCTGGAGATCATTCATTGTTTCCTATACAAAACTCTATGATGGTTGAATTAATATTCAACTATGATTTAAGTAATGTACATTTTTTTAATTGTGTAACACAAATGGGATTAAAATAACATTTGTGGTTGTTGTTTTTTAAACTAAACCAGCTAAATTATGATTAACCCCTAAATGAAGCCCTCTTGGTCCAACCCACCCTACCATAGTGTATGCACTAACCTTGCTATTCCCAACCTGGCCACCAGTTGTCCTCATTGTGCTGTATTCCCTGCCCTAAAACATCACCTGGAGCTCACCTGTCTACACACCTGCTCTATATTTGTCATCAGCCTCTGTATATGTACTCTCCTGACAGCCAGTGTTCCCCTTTGCTAGGTTGTGTGTGATGCCTTGTTTTTAAGTGAAACGTTGCTTTTGCCTCTCAACCATCATTTGAGCCCTCATCCTGTGTAAATCATAACACAAATCTTTCTATTCAGTGACCCTCTGTAGAAATGTAGAAATTCACTAAACCCAGACATTCCCTCACAGCCGACTTTATTTCAAGTCCGGAATGTCCAGGTCTGTGTAAATCACTATTTATTCACTAAAGTTCAAGTCAAGGGACCTCAAATGTATTTTCTGCAGTGGTGGAAAGTAACTAATCGGTTGGACCATCTAAGTCCATCTAAACTGCATAAATGATGGTCAATAGGCAAATCACACAGACAGGGCCAAAACCCAAAGACAAGAATATAACATAACACACAGAGAAGTCTACATGTGGCCAAATATGCCTGGTGTAGGTGGACTTGCTATCTAAATGTTTACTGTTCCTCCAGTCACTGCTTCGTTGTAACAGGCACTTTGAGGGCCTGCAGTTTTATGGAGAAAATAAAAGGGTGAAAAAGTTTTGAGTTTTTTCTTTACAATGTATAAAAATTTAAAAAACTTCGAGTTTAGCGATTGTTTGTATACATGTAAACCTTAAAGTTGCATGATTATGTCATAATCCTGATTACAGTACAAGACATCGTATTAGTCGAGATTGGATTTTGATTGAGGAAGCGGATTATTAAATTGCACTTCTGCAACTTAAATCAACATCTTGGTTATTTTCAGCTGCAGAGTTAACTCAGGAAATGAAACTGAATGTTTCAATATTGCAATTCTGTAACTCTGAGTGGCAACAAATAACATTAACACCATATGATCCTCCATGAATTGAAAACTGTATTTCTCTACAATAAAGGTGAGTTGTGTATTTCCAACTTGGATATGGCACATTTCCTGTGGATTTTTGCGGCTTATTGCGGACTCGTGTGCCACAGGTTTGGTCAGGACAGTAGTGTTTTCTTTTATTGTGCTGAGTTAGGCAGAAGATTACTGAGAAGTGGAAACAATGCTGGTCCTGCTGCCAAGATCTGTGATGAACTGATGGAGGTTGTTGTCATTCAATCCAAACCAAAATCAGAAACCATCAGCAGTAGAAGAAAACATGTGCACATGTAGTAGAGGGATACCTCACCTCAAATTAAAATAATATCAGAACAAGGAAACTGCCATGTCACAAACTGTAAATAGGAATTTTTGTTATTTTGCATATATTACTAGGTTTTATTGTGCCTGAATGTGTTTCCTCCCTCAGACAAGGTTAACTTTGCCAGGATTTTTCATTACCATTTACTTGATTTGTTTGTAATAAGGTAGTTCAAAGGACATTTCTAATTCTTTTTTATGACTTTATGACTCTTGAGTCTTCGCCTTGTGTATTTCTGTTATGTGTTTTTATGCATCTGGCTACAAGGAGAATTTCCTCCGCAGGGACAATAAAGACGAATTGAAATTGAGAGGATCAGAGCGCAGAAACAAGCAGCAGCAGCAGCAGCAGCAGAGAGCAGGGACTCCTTGTTAAAGGTACCCAGTGGAGTTTTCATTGTAAACAAACTATTTTCAATGTTTCTCACCAAACCACACTATGTACATCCTTGAACAAAGATGCTGAATGTATTTTCTACCTGATAAAAAAATTGCAACACCTTTTTTACGCTTATGAATGTTTGAAATCCTGTTGTGTTAAAACTGGCTAGCAACTTCTCTCATATTGGCGAAAATGTGCATTGCACATTAATGTATTAATAGAGCTGGATGTGTCTGGCAGCAAAGCTTATGTGGCAGAGAACAACCACGGTACAGTCATTTGTGGTCTTGAGTGTAGAGTTGAGTCATGTACCCCACATGATAAATTTAAATAACTATGGTGATTTCATCTTGCTGCAAAACCAATGACATTCCTATCAACTCTAGCTGTACTTTTTGTTTATTAGTAGTCCTAATTAAAGTTAGGATGCTAATATTTGCTAATTAGTACTAGAGATTTATGGAGCCAGATCAGTGACAGTTACATTGGGCATTGAAAAGAAAATTTGTCTTTCGAAACAAAACGTAAATTAGATTTTTCAGTGACAATGTTTTTCTCCATGTCACTCATTTTTCAGGGACACTCTTTTTTTTTTTTACAATGTCAGTTTTTTGGTGTCAACTGTTTTGGCGTGGGGAGGAGGGATTTGAGGGGAGGACTGACGTATAATCTGCATACTAAGGAGAGAACATCACTCCTCACTGTTCCTGAACCAGCTGTCCTCTCGTCCACTCAGAAGTCTCTACAAGATAAAGGTTTAGGAAGTGAGAACAAAAAGGCCTTCCTGACCTTTGTCAAATTTTTTTACAGTTGTACAGTTTTACCCATCCAAGATGAAACAGTCCTACCTGTGATAAGTTAGACATCTACTTTGTGTTCTTCGAATAAAGCAACACACATTTTGAGAAATGCTGTGCTGCGCCACCATTGGTCAAAAACTTCACAGGAAACCTTTAAAACTGTGATGATAATGATAACCTGGAACTTTTTGATTGCAGAATTGCCTCTTTGCATACTGATTCAAACTTAAATATCTTGTCCCATGATTTTGTAGTTCAAACTGAGAAATATGATACAGAAACAAATGAACAGTCCAAACATAAGTCGACTTCTTTATGAAGAAACCAGACAGAGATACATATTCTGTAATTATTTGTCTTTTTCTAGTTATTTTACAGCCCGAGGTCGGTCACCCAAACTAATGTAACGCTCATGTCTTCTCTCAGCGGCGGTGTGTTAAGAAACACAGAAACAGCTGCTCTACTCTAAATGTAATTACCAGATATTTTTCAGCAGCCTGGCTGTTGTGATGTTTATGAAACCCTAGTGTTTCTGCCTGCGTGCTGGTGTGAGAGTGTGAATGTGTGTTGAACACGTACATACTCTCTCAAACAACCAGGTGTATGCATATACAGTACACACAGCTCACATACCGTACAAAAACAGCTGTGAGTGCTCCTTTTGACCTTTCTATTGGTTCTCATGTGCTGGTTTCCAGGCTATAGCCCTGGATGCTTATTAGTCTGAGGTGTTAGTATTAGTATTAGTATTAGTCATGATGCCTTTAGGAAATGGCAAAGGCTAAATGTCACAATCCACAACACCAGCGTGGATAATCTGTTTCCTGAATTTAAAATTGGCTGCGTTGGGTGGCTTGGGAGTTGCCAGGGTTTTGATGGAGCTGCGCCCATTATTATATTACAGAACTATACAAATTGAATTTATCTGCCCCACCAAACTAATCCATAAAGAAAACATATCTGAAAGGGCAGCTCATTAAAACAATCAGAACAATATGGGCTTCTCATTGGCACATGACAGCCATTTAGCTGCAATCCCATAACAGATCCCCGGTTTTGCTAACACCTGGTGGAATTTTGTAGTTGAATAGTTTGCAGTGGTCTCCACTTTGCCCGTCTTTCACCCTCCTGACAGCTTCGCATGTATATGCAGTGGGAAACAAAAGTCACGTACAAACAAATGGAACTTTTTAGCTATGGAGGAATGTGCACACACTTGGCAGCTGACAGGAGCACATTAATTTTCACAAAAAAAGAAAAAACGTGCATTGCCTCATTGTCCCTTCTTTGCTCATTGGCTACTTCAGTCGCCCGGTTCCCTTTGGATTTTCCCATGCCCTGCTATCTTTTCTCAAGTCTTAATCTTTTCATTCTGTCAGGCCCGCTCTCGGCAGCCTCCACGCTATTTCCAAAGGTCTGGGCTTCATGCTAATTGTCTATCAATGGCACGGTTACCTCCCACCTACATAATGCACCTTGTTTCCTCTGCTCAGTCTGGGCTGCACCATTTTGGCTCATTTAAATTCAGGAGGATGAAGGACTGTAAATGCAATGCCTCAGGCTACAGCCGTGCAAAGCATCTACCAAAAAAAAAGAACAAATTTTCTCTTTTTTGAAGATTTCTGTGGGTGGGCTGACCAATGGGACATTTTGAAGGATGAGTTGCATGTGATTGCTGTTGTGTTAGACAAAACATAATTTCTCAGCTACAAGTTCTCTGTGCCAACATTCATCACATAGTTCATCATGTCATGCAGCAGCGCTACTGAATCATACATTTTATTTTTGAATTAGCTTCACTTTAAATTAAAGTGCTTCTCCTGCAGATGCAGTGAAAAGGCAAAGTGAGGTAAAGGTCATGAAAATCATATTCTCGACATGAAGAACATGATTTTTCGAGCACGTCTTGCAGGTTAAATGGGAGTGCTGTCGTGAAAGACAGACATGAATTGTGCTAATTGTGTCCACGTAGACCCCAAATTGGCTGTTTTTCTTTCACTGGAGAGATCTCAACCCACTCAGGACTAAGACGACAGCCATGCACCATTAACATCTATTCAAGTGCACATGCTTTGATCTTCGCTGAGAGAGTGAGCAATGGGGGAACACAGGGAGAAAAATAAGGAGAATAAACATCATCAACAATTCAAATGCGCTCAATTATTGGAACATATATAAAAGCCTAATTAGCATAAATTGCTTCCACATTGCTGCTATTTTTACATCATTTCTTTTTTTGGCTTATTGTGTGTTTGTAGGCTTCTGCCTTAGAGTTCTTGAGTTATGACGGAGATGCTTAATTTCATAGTGAAATTGCTCCGCTAATTAAAACTGCTGGATAAATATTTGCTTCTTGCATCCACATGTGTTTTGGAAACAAAAAAAGCATTTCATGTTATCTCAGAAACGAGCCAATCTTGATATCATCACAGCAACATTTTTGATCCATATCACAAAACTGTCAACGCAGCATCTGTGACATTTCAAACTAATGACTTTAGTTTACCTCTGATGTCACGATCATCAACGTCAGCATTTATTGGGCCATGACACATTTCTTTTTGACTTGTAGTTGCCAATTACATTAGAGCTCAATTGATTTTGGGTTTTCTTCTAAAATTAGAAACAGAGCGAGGGAAAGTACTGAAACACTGCAACCAGAATTAGTTTCACACGTCCGCCTGAAAGGTTTGTTTTTCAGTCCTCCTCTGAGATGGTGCTCATAAAGGGCAGCCTGTCTGCTCTGTCTGGTTCGGGTTATGAAGTCACTTTTGAATACAGAAACAAGACGGCGAGGATCAGGTTGGATCACAGTTCTTTCCCAGCGTCTTCTGAAACATTGTTTTTGATCAGACATACCCGGATCTCCAGAAATGGAAACACTATCTCACCACTCATTTTCCCCATTAACCCTTAATCGAAATTTAGACAGCATCAATCTATCTCTATGTCTTGGAATTTAGTGTGCCGCGTGCTGGGAATCACACCTGCGCTTATTGGTTATAGTTTCAACTGATTATAATGAGGTTTAAAGATGGCATTCCCACGCAACATGAAAACTAACTTTCCTTCTTTGCTGCCTCAGGGTTAAAAACCTCAACACCCAATGATACTCCACTGTCCTCTCCCACACACTTTCAACACGTCCAGCCAGAGGTTCAGCCTGCCATTTGACTTTGAGACATCTTTTGTTCTCTTGTGGTTTTTAGTTTAGCTTTTATTACATGGCCTGATTCATCTAATTCCAATTTATAATTGCCAGTTTGAGGCGCAGAAGGTTACAATAATAAGCCATAACTTCTCTCATGTTTGAATGTTTTCCTTGGTCACTGTTGATGTCATTCAGCCATTAAAATGCCAAAAAATGACTTAATTGTAATTTCCATCCAAGTTGCAGAGGGAAAACACACTGATTTCCAATAAGTGTCCCTATAGATTAGTACAAGCGGTTGGTTTGGGTGGTGTAAGTTGTCTTGAGGACCTTTTCTGGAAGGAGTGGACAATAAAAAGAAAAAATATGATGAAATAATACAGTTTTTTAACTGTTGTCATCTTTTATTTAAAAAATTGGAAGATCTATCATAATACCACAGTGAAGCAAAAACGCAAATGGATGACAGGTTTGAAGTGAATTTCCACTTTTGCTGAGTTGTATTACTAGACTAAAAATATTATTAAATTATATTCCATAAAATATCTTTTCATACAATAAAACATACATTTAAACTCATTGGAAGTTGTTGTAATTGTTGGTATTTAATCATACTCTTTTATTATACTCAGGAGAAATTTAAAGCTGCAGTAATCAGTATTTTTAAGCTCAAACGACTATTTAAACTGTATAATATTAGTAATGTAATAATAATGTAAGTGTCACTTGTAGTAATAAACCCAGGGAGATTTGTTTTGCATATTTTAGCTTGTTGTTTATGTTTAATTGCCCAAAACTTTACTGCTGAGCTTAGTGGCAGGCAACTCTGAAACAGAAACCAGTCCAGCACAACAGATAAAGTTAGCGGCTAGCTCGTGAACATAGCGGAGCCTTTAGCAGCTCCCTCTGGATTTGGTGAAGACCAAAACAGAGCTAAAAGGACAGTTAGAATAGGATTTACTTTTATAAAAATGGCCTGAACCACTGATTGTTTCTGTTTGCTAGCAAGCTAGTAATAACAAGTTTATAAAGCCATAGTAAGTAAAACGTTTTTTTCACCTTATTGTGGAATTCTCCCCGAAGGCAGAAAATAAAAACAGATTAATGCTTGGGTTCTTGCCGAGCGTTAGATGAGAAGATTGATACCACTGTCATATCTGTAAGGTAAATATTTAGCTACAGCCAGCTGCCAGTTAGTTGAGCTTAGCATAAATCCTGGAAACAGAGGGAAATAGCTAGCCTGGTGCTGTCCAAACATTCCACCTACCGGCACCCATAAAGCTCACTAACAGTTGTTTCTGGTTGGTTTAAACCATACAAAAACAGTGTAAAACTGAGTTGTAGTTTTACAGGGGGTTATATGCCGGACTATTTCTTGGATGTCACATTTTCTAGAAATGACAGATGTCAGTTCTTCACAAAAAGCTATTTCATCACTTCCCACATATACAGGTAATTTCTAGTAGACAGGGTTGATGACATTGGCATAGTGTTTTTCATCACACACTATCGTGAAAAAGGTTTTCCAAAAGGGTTATCTAGTAGAGAGCTGTCTTTGTCCACCTCCCAACGCGGAAGTTAGTGCGAGTGGGAGTTTGTGGAGAGGTCAATTGTGTCTGCGTTAAGCACACTGGATCCAGACCACCTCTCCATGTGGATCAATCAAAGAAAACCAAACAGTGCTCTCCTTTCTCATCAGCCACCATGAAATCATGCATAAAAGGGAAAAGATTCTCTGTTCTTGATGAATGCTAAAGTTCAGCCTGGTTTTCAAAAGCTCCTATCATGACTGACCCACCACTGAACCTCTCAGCTCTGTCTCGTAATGTCTGCCAATGTAAGCAGATGCCTCTTCAGGGTTCGCTTTCAGTCTCTTATTTATGCATGGGATGATAATGCTATCCTGCATGTGATACTCCGAAAGAGGGAAGAGTCAATAACTAATGGAATTCATGCTAAACAAGCACTCCTCTTCCCTCTTAGTGTACCACCCAGGTTTTCCACTGATACACTCACCTCTGCTGAGCATCGACTCTGAGCCCACACAGTTCGCCACAACAGCTTTAGCTTAATTACTGCAGGTCCTGCTGGATTGAGCCCTTTATATCTCCAGATGGGAAAGCTCACTCCTCTAAACTCCAAGAGCGGGGAAGCTTTTGGAAAGATCTATAAAATGACATCCAAAATAAAAACCTCTCTGCCTGCCTCTTCCTCTCTCTTTCCATGGCTCCACAATACAAGGTTTTACAGTTTGAAAGAAGGTATCAGTCTCTTGTAAGTCCTGTAACTGGATACTTTTCATCTGCAAAAGTTCAGAAAGTCATAAATCAAAATTGGTACCTCAGAGTAATGCTATAATCAAAGGATGCGTGCACAGTTTGAGAATCATCACAGTCATTCAAAGGAATTGTAAACATAATCAGGATACAGTATGTGATACAGTACTGTAACAGTTTAATGTGAAATATTTGATAAGCCTGCTGTCCAACATCTCACGTTAGGCTCTGTTGGCAGGTGAGGGAGACATAGGTACTGTATATACACAAGCCTTGGATATGTACTGTATTAGCCTATGTCATCAATAGTATAGTAAACTATATCATGTGCATAGAAAGCAGGTCCTTAAGGAATGGAAATAAATAAACTGACAGCATTTTTATAAAATGATTAAACTTTACCACATGGAAATCAAGATGCAAACCCAGTCTCTGGGGACAAAGTCCTGTGGTTGTACACCCACCATCCACTCCAACTACCACCAGAAGACTTACAAAAATAGTTCAAATATCTAGCACTTCCTTTTCCATTCAACAAACAATGCCTGTGAACGTAATCCAGGCAATAATTACTAATGCTACTTATTTTGTAGGAAATAAAACTTCAGGAATCAAACTCCTTTCACGCTTTTTAAACCTTTTTTTTGTTGGAGGCCAGCCTATCTAAATAATTTTATTCAGTTAATTCTTCAATTGATTGCAGTCATTAAGGTGACATGTTTTATGTTTTTATTCATCCTTTTTATATTGCTATTACTTTATCAGTTATACATCATCCTTTGGATCAGATATGTTGATCTTTGATTGTTTTCAACATATCTATTATGTGTCATTGTTATATGTGCTATGGACTGCTACTGTCTTGGCAAGAACACTCCTTTAAAAGAGATGTTTTATCTCAGTGAGGCACTTTCCTGGTTCAAAACAGTCAGCATTATGGTTTTGTTTATTTGGCAATCCCTAATTCGACATAATAGAATCCTACTGTCAAATGCTTCCAAATAATACGACCTCACCTTCCTACCCAGCTGGATAGTGTTACGCCAACACATGATACTCAAATGGCACAAGCGCGTAAACACATAAAACTCGGTTTTACCTCATGAAACACAGGATATTTAGTTTTTCTTCCCAATATATCCAAATTCACTTCTAGGGTCACAACAATGTTACAATGATGACACTGTGAGAGCAATGTCCCTCATGTTAATTGTATTTTCCCAGGAAACAAGAATATATGACTGGCTTGAAACAATCTGCTGTAGATGATCTGCCTGCCCTTTGAGTCACTGAAAAGAATGGTTAGACTTTTGACAATCCCAAAAGAGGCAGGCGTGCTAACAATGCTAATAAATCAATTTGGAGACGGTCCTACCAGAAAATTGTATTGGCCTGAATACTGCAAATGCACTATACATGTTCATTTCCAGCTCCAGTTCCTATGATAGGCAGTTATTCATATCTGAAAACAAGAAACTGCATTTTTTCCCCTTTTACAGCAGCTGAACGTGTTCAGTGATTGATTTTAAATTATGTGCATAAATATGCAGCCATAGTAATAGTATATTTATATCCTACTGTACAAAATGTATGTCAGATAGGCTCATAAGTGCTCTGAGAGTAGAGCGTAAGAGGCAGCATCTGAGAGTTCAGCAGGTCAGCTAAGGAGGCTTTGCCTGAATATTTTCAGGAGATTAAATTCAGTGGTGAGAGTCTTGTGAAGACCCTCCAAGCTCTGCACCTGGTTCGTATTCCATCCTCACAATCTGCTTTCTTTGGACACTGCATCTTCCTCTTATTTGATTTCAGCTCTTTGAGTTAGAAAATACACGCTGATACTTTACTTAAAAACTGTCTTCGGGGATGGTGAGGTGAGGTGGAGAGACAGCCTTCTGAGCCATTTGGAAAATAGATTTATTGAGATTTGGCAGCAGGGTGTGGACTGTCAAAAGAGTTCTGAATGAGACAGACAGTCATACAGTCTATACAGCAACAATTATGGGAACTATTCATGCTTTTTTCTGTACTCACCACTTGAACAAGTCGATCTTGGATTCTGTTCAGGTATTTTTATGAACTGGTTCAAAGGACTTATGGCAACAAATTATCCTCACATGGTTCTTGTCTTTGCTGAACAGTGTCAGCAAACACTATCTGATCAGATGGATGTCTTAGATGCAGAAACCCACACAGTCCTGAGTTTCCATCTGTCCCACAGTCAGGATGGTCTACATTTAGGTTTTTACAGCTTAGCAAACGGAGGTGGCTTTGAGGTTATTAGATAGCTGTAAATTCCTGTGCTTCATGCCATTATCTTGAGTAAGGGCTTATATAATGGATTGTGATAGGTTTACTGGTCCTCCAAAGTCCTCTCTGGCTATAAGTAAGGAAAGCTACTTTTGCTGGCAAAAACAAAAAGAATTCATCAGAGACATGAAGATATTCAAGTAATCAAAGTTGGAGACAGTAGATGCCGGTGTCAGCATTACTGCTTCATGTTTTGCACAACAAGCTCAATGAACAGTTTTCTAGCCATAATCTTCTTTGATCCAAAAAGGGTTTTGCTTAGCATGCATGACCGTTATTTACTGAGAAGACTGACTCCATCCATTACCAACCTGGACCCTGTTTCAACGTTTTCCATCAAACCAACCTTTACTGTCTATAAAAGACAGGAATAACAGCGATCAAGAAGTAACTTAATATACTTCCCATGGGCAACACAGGCCGTAGAGGTTAATCAAGCTCTCTCCTCTTGACTTCTGGGAACTTTCCAGTAGAATTAAAAGTTTTGTAACGTATGAAACCGATGTCTTAGAACTACCAGGTTTTAAAAAAAAAACAAATGTTACCATGTTACTAACTGTACAGACGTAATATGCTGATGTTTTCAAACTCAGCATGGGTAGAACAAAGAACAAAGTCTATACATTTGGAAATGAGAAACAACATTGCTGGCTTCTGTGGCTTTGTGATACCATAGTAAAGATGTTTTCCTGCATTTTAAATGCACTTTACTGACACTGACTGCACTTTTAGTCATACATCTACACTTCCAGTATTACTCAGTTTGTCTGTCACTCGCCTACTGGCAAAGAGCACCTCTGTCTAGGTGCACAGACGACACATTAACTAAAGAAATGGGTCAAAGCTTTCCAACAACGGCTTGAATTTTCCTTTTGGCAATTTTGGGCAGCTGTGCCTCAATGCAGATAAGATAGGAGTAAAGCAGATGATTAGAGCTGGGTCAAAAACAGACATATGAACAGAAATTTGGAAAATACAGTACCAGTCAAAAGTTTGGACACACTTTCCCGTTTAAGTGAATGGGAGTTGATAATAGCTGCTACTTTGAAAATCAATTGTTATGACCCCTGCTCCTATTGCTACCGCTACTCCTGGGCACTAGCTGTCCCTGCCTGTTTTTGTCGGTTTCCTTGTCTGTCTCTGTCTCTTTTGTGTAGCAGGTGCTGAGTGGGGTTAATCAGTGGCATGAGCTACACCTGGTGCTCTGCCCATTAAAAGGAGCTTCCTCAGTCTCTGTGGCTTGATCGCAGCTTACTATTGTATTCTCAATTATGACTTTATTGTTAAAAATAAATTGTCTTTATCTTCCCCTAACTTGTTTGTCTTCCATCTTTGTTGCAATCTTGGAGCCGGGTTGTAACACAATTAATAATTTAAGCAAAATTACAAAACTTTCTCTGCTTTCAGCTTGTCAAATGTGAGGATTTGATGCTTTTCTTTGCATTGTGTGATAATAGACTAAATATCTTTAAGTTTTGGACTGATGAAGCGACAAAATAGGCAATGTTACTATGACAACTAGACTCTTTGGTAAAGAATAATACATTATAATGGGCATTTTTCTCTATTATCTGACATTTTATAGAGGAATTGATTCATCAAAACAATAATTTTCAGATTAAATGATAATGACAATAATCATTTGATGCATCTCCAACTGGAGTTATGTTCAGGCGCCTTGCTCAAAGGCTGTTGTTGTTGGATGAAGACATTTAATCAATCTAGAAATTTGCTTTGGCAACTATAGGTGTCCGGTCCATTTTATCTCTAGGGCTTTAACTGATTCTGATCTCAATTTACCAATTAATTGTTTGAGCTATAACATTTCAGAAAATAGTGAAAAATGCCATCACTATTTTCCAAAGCCGAAGGAGACATGCCCAAATATGGTGTTTGGTCCAACCAGCAAACCCAAAGATATTCATTTTACCATCACACATGACAAATCCTCACAACTGAGAAGCTTGAACTAGACATTGTTTGGCATTTTTGCTTAGAAAATGATGAAAATTATTATTACAATTATAATGTTTAGGTTTGTTTCAGCTGTACTTCCCTTGCCTTTTAGATTAGGAGTTAATTGTCATGTAACACCAACAAACTCACTCCACTGTCTTCTCCGTTACGACTGCGGCTCATCACTCTGAAGGCAGTATCAGCTGTCTGCGAAAGTAATTAGATCATCTCCATAAACACATTTTCAAGCTGAGAGGCCTAACCTTCCACTTAGAGATGAGAGAGATGTTAACATGTACAGTTGAAGGTGGACCACAACTGTGACCCACAGAGATGTGGTCCAGTAATTGAGGATACTTTGGCAGAAACTTTAGGAGCCCCCGAGATAATTTACAGTCTCCTGATGTTTTTCCCAACTCCAGGACCTTGGCGTCTGAGACAAAAGGAGTCTGTGGTACCATTCGTTCAGATGGATGAGACGTGAATGAAGCTGAAAAGGAGTGAAGCCTGGAGTCTAAATCTGTAATCCGCACTCTGTGCAGCTCATTGATGAGGTGCAGCAATGAAATGCTTCCTCTGTAGTGCGTCTGACAGTGCTGCCAGAGCCAGGAGTTGAAACCTAAAAAAACTGAACTGAAAAACTTCCAGTCCAAATTATAGTCTCAAGTGACATTGGGGATCCAGAACCTTTCCTGGTCGAGGACCTCTGGCCACTGGCTTGATTTTGAGTAGTTCAACATCAGTTTTTATCGACTTGAGAAAGCACTTTGTTAGCTGTGTCCAAGCAAGAGCCCTCTTCACTAATCTGTTTAGTGGTAAGAGGCACTCTACCAAGAGAGCTCAATGTGTGTGCGTGTGTGTGTGTTGGTCTGTATTTGTGTGATTTTTCTACGTCTGTGTGGAGTTTCAGGCTGAATAAGAGAGGCAGGACATTAAAGAGAAGCCAAGAGGCCTGGGTTTTCCTGGCACACAATAGCAGGAAGTTCTGCCATACTATAAATGGAAGCTGAAATAGTGGCAAAACTCAGTCAGCAAGGCCTTTCTGCCTCCATCCAATAGGATTTATGTACTCGGTCAACTCTTTTTCCAACTTCCAAACTGTGATAATGAAACTAAATAGAAAAGAGTACCAAGAAAGTTGTACATTCTGGCCAGGCTGAGTAATTATTCAACCCATAGCTTTTGAAAGCTGACACTGACTGAAAGTTTAAGATTGAAGTTGCCAACACATCTGTGCCCAAATTCTGTATAATTTTGACCACATTCTGCCATAAACTTTTAAAAATGTTCTGGGGATTCATTGTTTTCTGTAGAATTTTATTCTTGGGAGGGCGGAAAAGTTATTCAAACGCTGAAGACCAACATTTTTGTGGCAGGATAACATCTTCTCAAGGCAGAGTTTCATTGTTCACTTTACAAACTGGCAACAAACTATGAAAATAAAATCTGATGAAGTAAAATATCATCTATACTTCCATTATATTGGTGGTTGGTATACATTTTTTACCAATATTGGCACACCACTATAAGTCTGATCCCGAGTAATGTGTTACAACCCATTTTGAAGCTTATAAAAATCACATTTTATATTGTGTTCTTGTTGCATTACTGACCAATTCATTCAGCTAGTCCAGAGTTGAAGCAAGTTCCAATTCAAATCCTACCAGGCACAGACAAGTAGCCCTCTGCTGTTGGCTGTGACAATTAGCCAAAGTGGTTGAAACCTACAGTGTGGGTTGCCAGATGCCATTCTCTGAAGAATTTACTTTTATGTACAATATCAGTCAAAAGTTTGGACACACTTTCCCATTCACTTAAATTGAAAAGTGTGTCCAAACTTTTGACTGGTACTGTACATTTAACTTCTCATCTTGCTGCAGTGATGTGAAGTTTACTCCAGGACCCTGTGACATCACTGTTGGGTGTGGTCAGAGGTGAAACAACTTTCAACCAGAGACCGCAGCAAAACACTGCTTTTTAATCTGATGTAATGTTACTCTTTAAATGTCCCAAACAAAAAAATATGAATATACCATAATGTGAGACCACAAAAAGAAGCAAATTCTCTCATTTGAAAACCTGGTTTAATCAAACATTTGGCAATATATATATATATATATATATATATATATATAATAATAATTTATCTTTCAGTTATTTTTCTTACAATCGACTAATGGTTGCAGCTCAACTCTGCTCATGGTGCTGTCACCTGCTGCTGCTGCTGCTGCTGTTGCTAGCATTTCAAAGGCCCTCCCTCCACCCCAACATTCACCTGTAGGCTCTGACTCTACGTTCCTCTAGTAGTGAAGTTATTGCTGTCACTCCCCATTCGTTGCTGTGCTGAGCGTGGTGCTTTTGTGTAGGGAATGACAAGGTTAGCGCCCAGAAGCCAAACGTCAAAGCTGTACATATTCTAAGTTCACATAATGAGCTTTTCCATGTGAGTTGGCTGTACTGAATGTGGACACACTTGCAAACTATAATTGAATGTTTGGAGTTTTCAGAAGCAAGTTGGGTCTAAATTTACAGCTTACAGTAGGCAACAGCAACCAATCTGCTGGCTGTGCGAGTATGGCATAATGCTGAAGTGCTGCCTCAACCGTGGTTTGTTACCACTAAGGTTTATTACAGGAATTAATACAAAGTGTGGCGTTTTTACTCTCAAATAACTGAATAACGTCTTCCCTGGGGTGCTAGTGGATTGAAGGACAAATCACTGTTGCAGAAGTTAAAATCTCTGCACACTCAATAAGTAACACATCTAAAACATCTGAAGAGTCCAGGCTTGAAATGACACTAAAAGGAGGTGAATTTTCAGTATCTTTTCATCCAGATCTGCAGATATGTTCAGCCTCAACAAAACTTAAATAAGCTCTAAGGGAAAACTGGGTCACTGCAGCCGTAAAGACTATACTTGAAGTAAGAACCAAAAATACAACACGGTAAAGATCAAAGTCATTGCGGATATAATGTTACTCTAATGCTGATGATAAAAGAAGAAACTACAACGTTAGTTTACAGGTACTTAATTTACATTGCTGATGCTCCCTCTTTTGCATGTCAGCGTCTCTGGTTTACAGTTTAAAGTTCACCACTTCTGGAAAACACATTACATCCCTCACCTTGGAGAAGCCCTCCCTGTTTTGTGCTGTGTGGCTCTTTCCCTGGAGTCCTTGAAAAACTTCACAACCTCCCTGAAAGAAGAGAATGCAGGAGGCAAGAAGAGAGGGGGAGAGGGAATTTAGCAAAACATTTCGCCCCCTAAGTTAAGTAAAAAAATGTGTAGTCATCATCTTGGTGAAAAGATACAAGTTCACCTTCACCAAAACTCAGATTATGTTGAAATATGTGGCATAAATGTGGTTTGCAATTGAGATAATTCTAACTGATTTCAATGTAAAATGAAAAGGATCATATTGTAGCACATACTGTACATGTTTGCACAAATATGTTTAACATCTATATTTAGCCTGTTTCTGGGAGGCTTGGAGTATGTGGGTTGAGATACCTGGAGATAAATGGCAACAGTTTAAAAGTCTAATGTTTGGACAGCAGTTTTTAAAACTCCATCATGTGGATTAACTTCTGCCCTCTGTAAACCTGACAGGAGAGCTAAAACCTTTACAGCACAATCTCTGGGTCCAAACTTGGACATGTTCTTGACATCAAACTCAGTATTTCTTTCACATTCCTAAATGATGACTCCGCCTCAGTCTTTGTCACAATGAATCGTTACTTCCTCATATTCACACATTTTATAATTCACTTCTCTCACCCGTGAAGTTAAATAGTATGTTTGTGATGCCAGAAGACTTTCACAATGTAGCTGTGAACGTGCTGCTTTTTAGATTCCTCTGCAACAAATTTGTAAAACTGCTGTATGACAACAGCATTAAAACTTAATCCAAGTCCGTTTTTTTCACTTTACATGAAAAAGGGATACTCATCTAGATCTCCAGGGAATCTGTATAGTATCATGCAATAAGAACAGCTTCACCAACTGTGCAGAACTTAATTAAGTTGTTTGCATGACAGATAACGTCAAAAGTAAATAGACGGACCAATGGCAGCATTTTTCTGCTCCCAGTGTCCTTTATATTCAGATGGGTATTCAATGCATACATTATGTTTGGTATGTGTGCTCCAGCGACCCAGAAACACCAGCTGAAGTTTTTGTGGTTTTCTTTTTTGAATTTAATGTTTGCTATTCAAATATGTAATGACTCCTGGGAATTAAGATCCTCTTAAAATATCAATGTGAACATGTGTGGTTTTAAAAAATACAAAAAATATTTTTAGATACTTTTGGCCATAACTCAAAGGCCTGCATCTACTGACCAGGGAGTTGTGAAGCTCTGGCCAGTTTCTGGCTGTGCAATAAATCTCACCAGTAACTTAGAGTTGAGCCAAGGGTGGGTCTGGGTTAGTGGGTCAGCCTGCAAGGGAGCAGCTCAGCTTGGCATGTCAGCCTGCTTTGAGATAATGTCAGCTAATAGCAGTCTCGTGACTGATCGCTAACCAAGGACCAGGTAAATATGCAGTGAATGTAGTCTCAATTTGATTTGAAAATGTGTATTACAAGATTTGTAACTTGAAAAACAAGATTTGAAAATATTTTACTTACAGATTTTTTACTTTAACTTCTCAGCTCGGATCCTTGTCACTTTCAAAAAGCTTCCTGTGCTTACAAATGTCTCGTCATAATCATGGATCAGGTTACTTTCACTTTCAAGATTTTTAGACTATATTAACGCTGGTCAAAGCTCCACAGATTCGTAAATGCATGCTGCATTTTATATATGGTTATATTATATGGTTTAAATAAGCTACTGCCAGGTGGTAGAGATGTTGATCTGCTGGGAAAACAGCCGGGCCAGGCAAAAAGTGGATGCAGGTGTTGTGCCAGATCATCACAAGAGGAACAACTTTTCACAAAAAAGTGATCCCATATGTTGATGAAGGGGAACACATTGCAATGGGAACATCAGAATTGCACTAGTGATAGACGACCCATAATGTAAACTATAAGAGCACTTAGAATGCTTAATACTTTACAAGTAATAAGTTTATGTAGGCCTATCATTTTATTTATACTGCCAAAATTCATGTGCTTTCTAGGGTACCATCCAGTGACCCGGAGAGGTAACCACAATAAAGTGTTGTGTGACTATATTCACTCCATAAGTAAAGAGCAGGAAACTTGTGATAACATTACTTAAATGACAACTACTGTATCCTGAAGTTTTCACATACATAGAATTTTCCTTCACAATAAAAATAAACATAGTAAGTAGAAAATATAAAAACAGATAAAGCAGGACATCGAATGCTTGGTAAGATTAGACTTCTTATTTTTTAATCAGGTATTACCATATTTAAAAAAGGAAACTTTCATAAGTTTAGACTATTTGATTTAGGGTTCTTTGACACTTAGCTTTCACACCAGCCCTAATAAACTAAACCGGTGTCATTTGAACTATGGTGCAGACTACACAAGTAAAGTCTGGTGCAGTTCTTTTCTTCCCATCAATATAAGCGAAGATCCTTTTGTAACTATGTAACACATAGGTGTGTCAGCATCTAAGTGTGAGGGGGATAGATCAGGAAGTGAAAAGAAAAGGTTTGTTGGGTTTGTGTCTCATTCTGTATTTTTAGAAGTTTCCTGACAAAAACTAGTGACCACAGTGATTACCACCATACATTGTTCCTGTTTCTATCTTTTCGTCACTGATATATGGGGTTGCAGTTGCAGTCAGAAGTATGTACATATGTAACTACCAGAAACCGAATTAAAAGGCAACAGTTGTTTCGGTGGGTCGGACCAAATTAACCAAAGTACAGGTGTGAAACCATCTTTACACAAAGGTAGAGCAGTTTGGCAAAATTAACTTTTTTTTTTTTTATTCTTATGGCAAATGTTACAACCCGGCTCCAAGGTTGCAACAAAGATGATAGACCAAGAGTCAGCGGGAAGTAAAGCCAATTTATTTTTAACAATACAGCCAAAAGGGAGAACGTATTAGCAAGCTGCTATGATATCCGCTGAGGGTCAGAGCCCCCCACGACGCAGCTCCCCAACAACCGACAGCGACCAGGAACCCAAGGGCAGAGAAACCAGACCACCGAGA